>PVKM010003624.1:0-56491 GCA_004027735.1 Carollia perspicillata | reverse complement strand
AAACTTTCATTCAGAATGGATGGGCAGATAAAGTGCTTCTCAGATAAGATCAAATTCAAGGAGTTCATCATCACCAAGCCCTTACTATATGAAATGTTAAAGGGACTTACCTAAGAAAAAGAAGATAAAAATATGAACAGTAAAAGGACAGCAAATTCACAATTATTAACATCCACACCTAAAGCAAAAGCAGACTAAGTGGTCACCTAAAACAGGAGCAGAGCCACAGAAATAGAAGGTTAGCAACAGGGGAGTAGGAGGAGAGGGTGGGGAGAAGGTACAGGGAATAAGTAGCATAGATGGTGGGGAGAAAATAGACAGGGAGAGGGCAAGAGTAGTGTGGGAAATGTAGAAGATAAAGAACTTATGATACATGAACAAGAACTAAAGAGGGGGAGTGTGGGTGGGAGGGGGTGTGCAGGGTGGAGGGGAATGAAGGGGGCAATGGGAGAACTGTAATGGCATAATCAATAAAAAAGTTTTAAAAAAATAAAATAAAATAAAAACTAAAAAAAAAATTGTGGTACATTTACACAATGGCATACTATGCAGCAGAAAGAAAAAAGGAGCTCCTACATTTCACAACAGCAAGGATGAAACTGGAGAGCATTATGCTAAGCTAAATAAGTCAAGTGGTGAAAGACAAATACCATATGATCTCACCTATCAGTGGAACCTAATCAACAAACAATAAAACAAGGGAAATATAACTAGAGACATTGAAATAAAGAAAAAATTGTCAGTAACCAGTGGGAAGGTGTGAGGGGATAATGGGGGTGGCTGGAAGGGTTTTCAGGAACATGTATAAAAGACACATGGACTAAACCAAGGGATCTGAATCTGGTGTGGGAGGGGGAGATGGCTGTGTTCAGGGGGAGTGTTGGGAGGAAATGGAGAGAACTGAACTTGAACAACCATAAAGAAAAAAGAAAAAAAGAAACTTCAGACAGGCTTCCAAAATGTCTGTAGTATTTTGTATTCCCACCTGCAGTGAATGAGAATATCTAGTTCCACATTCTCTCCAACATTTGGTGTTGTCAGTGTTTTTGATTTTGGTTGTTATAATATGTTTCTAGTGGTGTCTTTTTATTGTTTTATTTTGCACTATTTGATGACAGATGATGTGGATAATCTTTTCATATATTTTTTTCTACCTCTATATCTTCTTTAGTGAGGCACTTGTTAAAGTCTTTGGCCCATTTTTTTTATTTGGGATTTGTTTTCTTATTATTGTATTTTAATAGTCCTTTTTATATGTTGAATAACAATCCTTTATCATTGGTATCTTTTGCAAATATTTTCTCTTGATCTGTGGTTTGTCTTTGAATTTTCTTGATATTGTCTTTCACAAAGCAGAAATTTTTAATTTTAATAAATTCCTACTTATCAATTATTTTTTCAAGCAACATGTCTTTGATATTGTATCTAGAAAGATATTGCTATGTCCAAGGTCATCTAGGTTTTCTCTTTTTTACAATATATTCCATGAGTTTTATTGTTTTGCATTTTGTATTATGTATGGTCAGTCATCTACTTTGAGTTAATTTCCGTGTAGAGTGTAAGATCTGTATGTAGTTTCATATTTTTTGTATATGATTGTTCATGTTTAAGTTTTTTGTGTATATCCTTGTTGTTTCTCTTGTTATAACACACATTTATTACCATTAAAATTTTAAAACATCAAAATGTTTGTTTACTGAACTTATTTTGAATAAAAAAGTGGCTTAATCCTTGCCCCTAACAATGCAATAGGTGGTAGACTTTTCATTAAGCTCCATTTGGATTAACAAACATGAGCTGTTGTAGGTAGTGTAGCAACCAAGAAATTGCAGATGTGGTTTCAAGATTGCTTCCATACTTTATGTCTCAGTATAGTTGAAAATCCCCAAACCATAAAAGTGATTGCCCACACCTCTAAAACAGGTGAAAATATGCTTTGTCTACTACAAGATCATATGAGTACACTACTAAGATTAAATGGGATAGTGCACTGGCTGGTGTGGCTCAGTGCATTGAGTACAGGACTGCAAATCAAAGGGTCACCAGTTGGATTCCCAGTCAGGCCACATGCCTGGGATTCAGGCCAGGTCCCCGGCAGGGGGCTTGTGTGAAGCAACCACACATTGGTGTTTCTCTCCTTCTCTTTCTTCCTCCCTTCTCTCTTCAAAACAAAAAGTAAAATCTTTTAAAAAATATTAAATGGAGACTTATTTCTCTGGTTTATTTTCTTTTACTAAAGAAAAAAAATTTTAGGAAAGTAAACAAAATATATGGATATGAATCCTTTCCCATGATAATTTTTATACTCTGCATGATAACACCATAAGTGTTAAACTTCATCTTACAAAGAATCAATGTGGTAGCACAATTCATTCCAAATCATTCAGCCTACGGAAAAAATTTTACGTGGTTGGTCGTAGTAAGCATTATATATTACTTGCCAAAATCACATGGGTTTCCATTTAATTTGTGTTATTTCTTTTGTTTCCTTTGTAAATGCTTACCATTTTACCTCCATCTGAAATGTATTGAGCACCCAGTCATTTCTCATCATAAACCATGTCTTGCTTTTAACTGAAAATGTACAACAAAAATATGCACCACTTATTAAATTTCAATTATGAGCCAATTATTAGACCTTTTACATGGTATAACATTTACTTCCAACAACAAACCTGTAACACAGCTATTATTTCCTACATCTAGTAGATGAAAAACTGAAGATGAGAGAAAATAACTTGACAAAAATTATATATTCACTGAAAGGTTGAGCCAGAATTTGATCCTTAATCTTTCAGAGGCTGAAGTCAAAGTCTATGCTCTTTTTACTATATTATATTTCTTCCCTAAGAAAATCATGGTATCTTAGATTTACTGTGTGGCCTTACCCACAAATTCCAAAGTTATTTCTGATTTGGACCTTACCATAAGAAATTCTTTATCAACATAACTTGCTTACCAAAAGGGCCATGCATTATCAGCTTGTAGCCATCTACTTGTATCCATCTACTTCCACATCTCTCAAGAGCCTTACCGAATTCCTGGCCTCTTTCGCTTTTGTCCAGCAGCTCTTTTCTCTGCATGCCCAAATGCTTTTGGGTTCTCCTAATTATTTCATTCTTCTTTTCTCAAAGACCTTGATTCAACTTTTATGGGGCAATCCCTCTGCCTACTGAAAAGCTTCAGTTGTGTAAGGCCTCTTCTTTTCAGAATCTTTTGTTTATGAAAATCTTTTATTTTTAATTCCATGAGTCTGGCTTTGCATATCTTAATTTTCTTTACTGTTTTAGCTTCACCCTCTGTGGGAAAAAATTTGTTCCTTTTGTGGAGTTCTAGGGAAAAAATTCGTCTTTCTTTTCCCTTCTCATTATTCTCTTATTACTAGTTTTGTTTCTCTTGTCCCTCTTACACTATAATATCTGGTGTCTTTTGTATAGTGTTTTCTTTATTCTCTCTAAAATTTATTTAGGATTTTTGGAAATCTGGAATGTCAAAAGGTATTGTTTAAGCTTATTTTCTCCCTTATCATGGTGGATAAAGGACATTTTATATTTTTTAATTTAAAAATATTTTAAAATTACAGTTGACATAGAGTATTGTATTAATTTCAGGTGTATAACATGGTAATTAGATATTTATATACCTTGTGACATGATCATCCCAATAAGTCTAGTACCCATATAGCACCATACATAGGTATTATAATATCATTCACTATGTTTTCTCTGCTGTACTTTACATCCCAATGACTATTTTTATAGCTGACAAATTTTACTTCTTAATTCCTTTAATTTTTTACCCACCCACCCAATCTGTCTCCCAGGTTGTGGCAATCAATATGTTCTCTACATCTGTAACTTTGTTTCTGTTTTATTTGTTCATTTATTTTATTTTTTTCTTAGATTCCACATATAGGTGAAACTGTATGGTATTTGTCTTTCTCTGTCTGGCTTATTTCACATGGTATAATAACCTCTAGGTCCATCCATATTTCTGCAAATGGCAAGATTTCATTCTTTTTATTGTTGAGAAGTATTCTTGTGTGTATATATGCTACATCTTCTTTGTACAAAGTACATGCAATACTCATACATAGGATTTTTGCCTCTGGCAAGAAAGGCAAATACAACAAACTCCCTGCAGTTCAATAAAACAAGTCCATTCAGGTTTCAGCCTCATTTGGATATAGTTAGTTTCATAAGTGCAACAGTAGTCTTTTGTAATTTCCCCTCATAAGTTGTCTCAGTGAAGTGGTAGTTGTACTGGTTTCTGCCCTCTCTGGGCTTTGAGAATTTTTTCTCATTTATTTGCCTGTAGTATACCAAATACCACTAGTTACCAGTTGCTGGTGCAATATCAGTAAATTTTTACTTACCATCATGTGTATCTTGAAGCAGATGGAGAATTATAACCTACCCACAGAAATAGAGAAAAAGTAATAGAAATATTTTAGGTCATAAATTTCTTTGTTGTGACTTACAGCCTTTGTTGTAAGGCTAAGATCTACTTATTTACCTTCAGACAACTGACTGTTGTTTAAGGAAATTTAATATAATAGACAACAGTCAGATGTAATCTCTGATGTCATGTTTCTAAAACTTCTAATAGAATGATGCAACCTTCTATAGAAGAAATATACATTTTAAAATAAAAATTGTTATGGTCAACTTTCTCCTTTTCTGAGTACAAGCAACGAACACCAACATTTGGTGAAAAGCAGGATATAATATTATGATTTTGAAATGAATGATGCAATTTTAAGTGTCTTAATTTTGTTTTATCTAAACATTGGGGACTTTATCTTCACCTGTGAGGACAAAGCTTTTAGGGGTTAATATTGGAATACTGGTGATATCCGTTGAAATAGAAAAAGAGCAAGTGTAACGGTGTATGTAGACAGATTGTCCCACTATAACACAGTTTGGGAAAGTGACTTGCCAAAAGAAAGGTATTAATTAAGGCATAGAAATGTAGTATGAAACTAAGTTCTGTAACTCTTAATTAAGAGCAAGCCACTCAGAAATAGTTGATTCGTTTTCAAGCTTTTGATCTGTTTTTTAAATAGCACAGCCCAAAAATGTGTATGACAACAACCTGGCAAAAATGGATAAATTCCTAGAAACATACATTTTTCCAAAACTGAATCAGGACAATTCATATAACCTGAATGGAGCTATTACAACTAATGAGTTCAAAGTAGTAATAAAAAAACTCCCAGCAAGCAAAAGTACTGTACTAAATAGCTTCACAGACGCAATTTATCAAACATACAATGAAGAACCATCAATTCCACGATGGCTGCAGAGTAAGTAGAAGCTACACTCACCTGCTCCCAGGCCCAAACCAGATTTACAGCTAAATTACAGCGCAATCAACCTGAATAACCAATTGAAGGCTAGCTGAACTGCAATATTATAACCAAGGATTTCCAAAATGCCACATAGGGACTGCTAGGAAGGAAAGAGATGCATAAAAGTCTGGTCCCCACATCTATGTACAGTGGCTGAGAAGCCAGAGGGATATCTCAGCTGCAAAACTCCCTCCCCAGAAGCATGGAATCTCAATCCTATGCAAAGATCCCCAATGCAGAGCAACAGTGGTAGAAAGAGGAGCCCTCATAGCATGTGGTGGTGAAAATCAGTTTGGATTCAGTCCAACTTGGAGAAAAGAGCATCTGCTAGAGACCCAGATACCACCTTGCCAGTGTTGAGCATTCCTATTGTTACAGTACCAGCCGATGGAGTGCACTACCTGGTTTTATAACTACTGGCAATACCACCTTGTCATACTTTGGTCCACCAGAGGGGACTTCTGGCTGCACCCAGCAGAAAACTTTTGGTTGCACTTTTTCTGAAGAATCTCTTGCCAGAGACTCAGACAGTGATTGAACTGTGTGCCTTTGGAAAATGGACCATTTTTCCCCATATGGAGCATACAGTCAGTGCCAACCCCCCAATATCTTGAATCACTTGGCCTGCCCTAGCACTCTGTGGCTCCACCTTGCTGAGTTCTGTCATACAGGGGAATCAGAGTGCTGTGCAGAGCTGGGACTTTCAAAGTACTATCTTCTGGGGAGACTTATGTCCAGGAATCAGATGAGCAGTCACTGGGTTTTGTGGCTACATTGTAAGGAGGCCACTGTTATCTCCCCTGCAAGCTCTGTCTGTGTTATGTTAGAAAGGGAAGGAGTTGTGTCTCCCTTCTTTTAGTCTTGTCGACACTACTCACAACAAGACACTGTTTGGGTCTGCTCCCAAAGATCTGGTGTCTTGGCCTTGCTGAGCACAGTTCTGTGGGGCAAAGGAGGGTTGCTCAAAGCCAGGATATTTGGAGTGTGTATCCTTTGAAGGCTATTTTCTGGTACCAGGACAAAGTTCTGGGCCTGGCCTATAGACTCAGCTAGCACCACCTTCAAATAAAGACTCTTGATTTGTTCTCTGACCCCAGTCCCAGAGGCTCTGCCCAGCTGACGTTGCTCTTACAGAGGGACTGACTGGCTGCACCCAACTTGAACCTGCCACATACTCCTCCTGGAGGAACTACAGATGGTCACTCTGGTAGAGACTGAGTGGTTTTGCTCTGGAGTAAGGATCACTTTCTCCTCATTGAGTTCCTGAACATGCAGCCTCCAAGTAGGGTTCTCACTAGCCACATACTTCTGAACTCAGTCACCCTGCCCTACTGAGCTCACAACCTGTGGAACAGTCTACAGATCACTGTCATCCTGGGTCCGCTCTACAGTCTTCCTTTGGAAGGCTCTGGAAGAACACCAGACAACCTCAAGGAAAGCTGAAATAGCTGACAGGTGGAAGTGGACCTCAGAGAGCCTTGAGCATTTTAAACCTATGTCCCCTGCTCTGTGCTGGAGGAAGCAAACCCTTACACAAAGATCAGCTCTTGACATGCACACCCATGTCCAGTAAATGTAGCCAAAAACATGAATAGTGTGGTAGCTCCTGACAGGCAGCCCAAGGCTGGTTACAAACAACATCTGACATCAAGCTGTACCTGAACCCTACCAAAGTGGATGCAGATTCAACACAACAAGTGGTGTGCTTCAGACCACACAAGAGCTTAAACAAACTAGCCACATAAGTGACATGCCTAAAGGGGAATTCTGGCAGACACCAGAGTTTGCTGGAAACAACTCTACCTCAGGGGGTAGCCCTTGTACAGCAACTCATACACAATTATAGAGATTTATCCATGTAGTTAGTCAGCCTGAGGGTTAACTCCACCCACAACAGGGTTAATCACATTTAAGACTCAGCTACAACAGGAGGGTGCACATAATCCACAAAAACATCCCGGAGCACTGAGCTCAATTGATATGGTAGATTTTTCCACTGAGCCTAACAACACATCTACATCATAAAACTATCACAACAAGTTTGGGAGTCAGAGCAGAGCTACTTAGCACACAGAGACAAAATGGGAAGACAAAGAAATGTGCTCCAAATAAAAGAACAAGAGAAATCATCAGAAAAAAAAAGATTAAATGAAATAAAAGCAACCAACATACCAGATTGACAGTTTAAAATAATGGTTATGTCCTGGCTGGTGTGACACAGTGGACTGAGTGCCAGCCTGATAACCAAGGCATCAGCGGTTCAATTCCTAGTAAGGGTATATGACTGGGTTGTGGGACAGATCCTCAGTTGGGGGCACATGAAAAGCAACCACACAACTGATGTTGTTCTCCCTCTCTTTTTTTCTTTCCCTTCCCCTCTCTCTAAAAATAAATATATAAAATCTTTTTGAAAATGGTTATAAGGATGCTCAAGGAACTTAAGGGAAGAATGAATAAATAAATCTCAGTGAGAACTTAAATGAAGAGAAAGTCACCATTAAAAAGGAAATAGAAACCATGAAAATCTAGTCAGAAATGAATAACACACTATGTGAAATAAAGAACACAGAAGGAATGAACAGCAGGTTCGTTAAGCAAAGGATCAAATCAGTGACTTAGAGGACTAGATAACAGTAAGCACTCAAGCAAAACATCAAAGAGAGAAAAGGATTTTAAAACTGAAGAAAGTCTAAGGGCACTTGAAACAACATCAAGCATAATAACATCTACATCATAGAGATACTAGAAGGAGAAAAGAGTGAGCAAGGGATAGACAATCTATTTGAAGAAATAATAGCTGAAAACTTCCCTATGCTGGTGAAGGAAAAAGTCACACAATTTCAGGAAGCATAGGGAGTCTCAATCAAAATAAACCCCAAAGGGCCAAAACCAAGACACATCAAAATTAAAATGCCAAAGTGTAAAGACAAAGACAGAATCTTAAAAGCAGCAAGGGAGAGACAATTAATTACCTAAAAGGCAGTTCCCATTATGATGTCGATGGTTTCTCAACAGAAATATTTCAGTCCTGAAGGGATTGACATGAAATATTCAAAGTGATGAAAAGCAAAGACTTACAACCTATCTATCCAGCCAAGTCTATCTAAGAGTTATCTACCTAAGACAACTCTATCAAGCCAAGATTGCTCTATCAGTAAGGCTTTCATTTAAAATCGAAGACCAAATAAAGAGCTTCTCAGACCAACCAACCAACCAACAAACAAACAAACAACAACAACAAAAAAACCCCAAAGGAGTTCATTACTAGCAAACCAGTGTTTCAAGAACATTAAAGGGTTTTATTTGTGAAGAAGAAGGAAAAAATAGAGGAACACAGGTATAAAGAACAAAATGGCAATAAATAAGTACTTATCAATACTAACTTTATTTTTTAAAAGGCTTCATTAACTTATTTTTAGAGAGGGGAAGGGAGGGACAAAGAAAGGGAAACATCAACATGCGGTTGTCTCTCTCATGCCCCCTACTGGAGACCTGGCCCGCAACCCAGGCATATGCCCTGACTGGGAATCAAACCAGAAACCTTTTGGTTAGCAGTTCTGTTCTCAACCCACTGAGCCACACTAGCCAGGGCTCAATAATAACTTTAAATGTAAACAAATTAAGTGCTTCAATAAAAAGGAAAAGAGTAGATGAATGGAAAAGTAATTGTGAGCTATCAATTTTCTGTCTACATGAGACCCTCCTCAGAACAAAAGAAACACAAAGACTGAGAGGGAAGGGATAGAAGAAAATATTTCCTGCAAATAGAACCCCCACCCCCCAAAAAAAAGCTGGGATAGGAATACTTACATCAGACAAAATAGACTTCAAAACAAAGGCCATGACAAGAGACAGAGAAGATCAATACATAATACTGAAGAGATCAATCCAACAGAGGATATAACTATTGTAAACATATATGCACGCAACATAGGATCACCTAAATATATAAAGGGAATCTTGGTGAAGAACAAGGCAGAGATCAACAGCAATGCAGACATACTAAGGAATTTTAACACCCTGCTGACATCAATAGATAGATCTTTCAGACAAAAAATCAACAAGGCAGCAACAGTCACTCTAAATAACACCCTAAATTGGTTACATTTAATTGATATTTACAAAACATTTCATCCCAAGACATCAGAATATACATTCCTCTCAAGTGCACACTGAATATTCTCAAAGGTAGACCACGTGTTAGGACACAGAAAGTTTAAGATTAAAATCACATCAAGTATCTTCTCTGACAACAATGGTATGAAACTAGAAATCAACTACATTAAAAAAAACTTAAAAACATTCAAACACATAAAGCCTGAATAGCATGTTCTTTAACAATGAATAGTTTAACAGTGACATCTAAGAAAAAATTAAAAATTATTTGGAAGCAAATGAAAGGAGCACACAACAACCCAAAATCTATGGGACACAGTGAAAGCAATACTGAGATTAAAGTTCATAGCATTACAGGCTTACCTTAAGAAACAAGAAAAATCTCAAAGAAGCATTCTAACTAGACACCTAAAAGTACTAGAAAAAACCAACAAACAATCCCAGAGTAAGTAGAAGAAAGGAAATAATAAATATTAGACAGGAAATAAATGACATAGAAACTAAAAAAAATATATAAAAGATAAATGAAACCAAGAGAAGATCTTTTGAAAAGAAAATATATTACAGTTATAAGCCACTAAATTGAACAGCTTGGGTGAAATAGATAAATTCCTAGAAATATACAGTTTTCCAAAACTGAATGAGAATGAATAAGAAAACCTGAATAGACCAATTACAACTAATGAAATTGAAACTGTAATCAAGAAACTCCTGGAAAACACAAGTGCTATACTGGATAGCTCAACAAAATGTTAGCAACCTGAATCCAGCAATATATTAAAAAGATCAAGTGGTATCAAAAGATCCCACAGTGATCAAGTGGGATTTATTTTGAGGATGCAAAGTTGATACAATATCTACAAATCTATAAACATGATATATCACATAAACAACATGAAAGGTACAATCAAAATATCAAATCAATGGATGCAGAACAAACATTTGAAAACATCCAACACCAATTTATGATTAAAAAGTCCCAGCAAAGTGGGAATAAAAGCATCATGCATCAACAAATAAAGGCCACATATGACAAACCCAAAGCCAACATCATATTCAATGAGAAAAATAAAAAACTGTTTCCTTTAAGATCAGGAACAAGACAGGGATGTTCATTATTACCACTCATATTCAACATAGTAGTGGAAGTTCATCAATCAACAAGAAGAAATAAACAGCATACAACCTGGAAAGGAGTAACTGAAACTGTAATTGTTCGTAGATAACATGATAGTGTATAGAGAAAATCCTAAAGACTCAACCAAAAAAAAAAAAAAACTATTAGATCTAATAACTGAATTTGGCAAAGTAGCAGCATGCCAAATTAACATTCAGAAATTGGTGGCATTGTTATACACCAATAATAAAATATCAGAGAAATTGCCCTGGCAGGGTAGCTCAGTTGGTTGGAGCATCTTCCCATATACAATAGGTAGTGCATTTGATTCCCAGTCAAGGCACAGACCTACATTGTGAGTTTCAGCCCAAATCAGGGCTACTATGGGTGGCAATCAATGGGTGTTTCTCTCTCACATCAATGCCCTGCTCTCCCTCTAAAATCAATTTTAAAAACGTATCCTTGGATGAGAATTTTTTTAAAGATAGAAATTAAGAAAACAATCCCATTTACTATTGCAACAGAAAAAAAATGTGGTACCCAGAAATAACCAAATCTAACCAAGGAGGTAAAAGACCTGTATTCATAAAATTATAAAATACTGAGCAAAGAAATCATGGAAGGTACAAATAAGTGGAAACATATGCCATGTTCATGAATAGGAAAAGTTATCATCATTAAAATGTCCATACTATGAAAAGCAATCTACAGATTCAATGCAATTCCTATCAAGATACCAATGGTGTATTTCATGGATCTAGAACAAATATTCCAAAAAATATCTGTGGAATCAAAAAAGATCCCTAAAATTCACAGTAATCTTGAGAAAGCACAAATATGGAGGAGTCAGGCTATCTGACATAAAACTCTACTAGAAAGCCATAGTAATCAAAACAGGATGATACTGTCATAAAAACAGACATATAGATAAATGGAAAAAAATAGAGAGGCCAGAAATAAACCCATGCCTTTATAGTCAATTAATATTTGGCAAAGGTGGCTAGAACTTACAACAACATACAATGGAGTAAAGACAATCATTTCAATAAATGGTATTGGGCAAACTGTACAGGTACTGGCAAAAAGAATTAAACTAGACCACCAACTTACACCATGAACAAGAATAAACTCAAAATGGATTTAAGGCTTAAAAGTAAGGCAAAAAGAATTAAAAATCTTAGAAGAAAATACAGGCAGTAAAATTTCATACATCACACATAGCAGTATTTTTGCCATTGTATCTATTCAGGCAAAGTATACAAAATGAAAAAATAAACAAATGGGACTACATCAAAGTAAAAACCTATTGCACAGCAAAAGAAAGCGTCAACAAAATTAAAAGGAAACCCATGGAATGGGAAAACATATTTGCCAGGGATACATTGGATAAGGGGTTAATTTCCAAAATATATAAATAGCTTATACAACTTCACACAAAGAAGACAAATAATCCAATTTAAAAAGGGGTGAAAGACATGAATAGATACTTCTCCAAAGAGAACATACAGATAGAGAGTAGATACATGAAAAAAATGTTCACCATCACTAATAATCTGAGAGGTGCAAATTAAAACCACAATGATATATTACCCTATGCCTGTCAGAAAGTATCATAAATAAATCCACAAACAAGTGTTGGTGAGGATGTGGAGAAAATGGAACCCTCATGTACTGCAGGTGGGAATACAGACTGCTACAGCCACTACGGAAGATAGCATGGAGTTTATTTTAAAAAATGGACCACAGTTTTCTGTCCAGTTTTCTTATCTACTCACTTACTGATAGGCACGTAGGTTGCTTCCAACAATTGGCTAATGTACATTGTACTGCTATGAACATTGGGGTGCTTAAGTTCTTTTGAATTGTCATTTCTGGATTGTTAGGGTATAATCCCAGTAGTGGAATGGCCATGTCAAAAGGAAGTTTCATTTTTAGTTTTCTGAGGAAATTCATTAAAAAAAGAACTTACTAAAACTAAAATAAAAACAATTTTTAGCTAAAAAATGGAACTGTCTTATGATCTAGTGACCCTGCTTCTGGGAATACAGTAGAAAAAACACAAAACACTAATAACGAATATATGCACCCTTTTGCTTATTGTAGTTAGTTACTATAGCCAATATCTGGAAACAGCACAAATGGCCAGTAGTAGATGAATGGATTAACTTGGATTGTGTGGATGTCCTGTCAAAGTCAAGGTCCTTCCTTACAGAGTTAAACACCCTTGGCTCAAGAATCAGGGAGCTGAAAGGTGGAGCCAGCAGTAGATGGATCAATTGCAGGCCCCGCTGCTGCATCATGCCAGTGATGTGAGCTAGCAGATAAACAACAATGTGAATTATATGTGAACTACAAAATATAATGGGAATCAGTCCTGGCCCAGTAGCTTGGTTAAAACTGTATCCTGATGCACCAGGGTTGTGGGTTTGATCCCTAATCAGGGTATATGTGGGAGGCAACCAATGAATGCATGGATGGGTGGAATGATATGTCAATCTCTCTCTCTTCTCTCTCTCTCTTCCTCTAAAATCAATCAATAATTTTTTAAATAATAATAATAATAAAATAAAAAGTTGTGGTACATTTACAAAGTGGAATACTATCTGGCCATATAAAAGAAGGAAATCTTATCTTTTGTGACAGCATGGATGGACCTGGAGAGCATTATGCTAAGTGAAATAAGCCAGCAAGAGAAAGACAAGTACCATATAATCTCTCTTATATGTGGAATCTAATGAACAAAATAAACTGATGAACAAAGTAGAAAGAAGCAGAAACAAGCATGGACACATGGAGCAGACTGACAACTGTTACAGGAGGTGGGAGGGTGACTGGATTAAAGAAGGTAAAGGTATCAAGCAAATATATACATATACATATACATATACATATACATATACATATACATATACACATACACATACACATACACATACACATACACATACACACACATATATAATCTCAAGTGCCAGTCTGTTTTGATTTACATTGACTTGCTTGAGTTTTTTTAGTTTGTTTTTAAAAATAAATCTTGCATATTAACTCCTTAACAGATGTACTAGTTCTGTCCAGAAAGTATCCATCCATGTAGTGTGAAAAATGGAAACATTTATTGAAGAAGTTACAAGATACAAGAATTATTGTATATAGGACAATGATGCCTCAGTCCTTTTCAAAGTAGGTACTTTGGGACCTCACACAGTTCTCCCAGCATCTATTCTACTGTTCGAACCACTCTGCAAAATCCTTTATTGGAATCACCATCAGCTCTCCCCATTGTATTTTCCTGAATCTCATTGATGGTCTGAAATCTCTTCCCTTTCAATGGTGATTTAATTTGCAAAATCCAGAAGGCACAGGGTGCTAAATCTGGTTAATTGATAGGTTTTCAATCAAGTCATTAGCAACTGCAGCACAATGTTCCTTATGCTCTGATATCAGAAGCCACAGAATGAATTTTTGCCACATTTCATGCCAAGATCCTGCATCAAAGTCTTAGACACAGTAGTTTTGGGATTCCCTAGATTAGATTCTACATCTCTCATTGTCAGTCATCCATCTTTGATGATTGCAGCCCATACATGTTCAACATTCTCAGGTATTCTGCTTGTTATAGAAATTCCAGAATGTGGATCACTTTCAACACATTCTTGACCATCTTTGAAGCATTTGTGTCACACATTTATTTGTGCTGAATTAATTTTAGTGTGCCCAAAAACCTTCTGAATCATCTGAATAATTTCCACAAAGGGGTATTCAAGCTTAATGCAAAATTCCATGCAGATTCGTTGCTCTACTCACTTAGTCATTTTGAATGTGATGTCCACATAGTACACATGCTCACTCAATGGCATCAATCACCCCCATTGACTAATACAGTGAAGTCATCATTGTTCATGCACATGAGCACTCCAGTACCCTCTTCCTGGCTGCCAGGTTATATCAATGTTGCACAAACCATTCTTATTATATTAACAATGGCTGGACTTTTTCCAGACAGACCGTGTGTGTGTGTGTGTGTGTGTGTGTGTGTGTGTGTGTGTGTGTGTGTGTGTGTGTGTGTTTATACTAGCAGATAATAATAAGCAGCAGAATGTTATGAACAGTGGTCAGTTTGAATCACTTACCAAGAGATGATGAATATTTTCCTGGATACTCAAGAGCAAATCTATTCTATGTAATTTCACTTTCTCTGTTTTTTCTCAGCCTTGTTTCATATGTGAAATAGAAATGATCATTATTGCCTTCAAAACATTATTCATTTTACTTAAGAGTCTTCTTTAGAGGATACTAATCATTTGAGATTGATAAGCTGTTTTGACATTGTTGATCACAAGGAGCCCATTGAACTATGTGGTAGCTCCATGGCTGATATCAAGCCCCAAAGGACTCATGGAAGCAGAATGGGCAAACAAGTACCTGTCAGTACCTCAGTGTTAAAAGCCCTAGGTGGTTTTGCTCAGTGGATTGAACACTGGCTGTGAAATAAAAGGTCACCAGTTCGATCCTCAGTCAGGGCACATGCTTGGGTTGTGGGCCAAGTCCCCAGTTGGGGGTATGTGAGAGGTAATCAATGTTTGCCTCAAACGTCAATGTTTTCCTCCCTCTCGTTTCTTCTCCCTTCTCCTCTCTCTAAAAACAAATAAATAAAATATTTTTAAAAATAAAATTTGTTGGAAATTTTATCCCATGCCATGTTTGTTACCAGCATGCCAATGCCCTTTTTCTGCTAGTATTTCATGTCTTAAACATGGGTTTTTAAAAAAAGTTTTGCTTTAACTGTGGCCACAGCTATAAAAAAATTATTATAGAAAAGACTTGTCAGAAATCCATCAAAGGTTAAGTTTAGGTTCATTTTGAAAATTTTGGAAGATGCAGAAATGAATCAAACTGCTTCTCTCATGAAAGAGTAAAAGTTTAAAATATAAACATGATATTCAAAGCAGGAGTGATACCTGAGTTCTAAGATAACTTTGGGCTTCAAAGACCTCCTTTTGTTTTTGAGCTATCCATAGGCCTGTCTGCTTTGATAAAGTGGGAAGGACTTCACAGTGGGAATCCTTGGTGAGTTTTCATTCATTTTGAATAACTAAATTATTTTATCTGGACCTAACACAGCTAGATAAAAATTGCAGCAATATACAATGAAGCAGCATGACTTTCTGGAAACCCAGATTGCTAAAATCCTATCACATGGGTTTTTACTTTCTATGTGATTTAATTATATAATATTCATTTGATTCAATACTGGGACTATCCCAAGAGCTTTAAAGAAACTCATACTGAGGGAAGAGAAAAAATATTGTTCTTCAGGAAGGACATTAGACTGAATATGTTCAAAACAAATTCCATAATAGCAAAGTGTTTGACTTAGAAACAGATCTCTATTAAAAAAAATGGTCCTGTTCTTGTTTCTTTCTTTGCCCTTGTCATTGTGCATCCAGTGTGTATATCAAAGCTAAAAACAATCTTGCTAGCTTCACTCCAGTAGATTGGACCAGGAATTAGTAGGGTACCTAAAGAAAATCACTATAGATGTTGGGCAGAGAGTGGGGATACGCTTAATTATGAGCTTGTTTTGATAGTGCACATTAAATGTTGGCAAAACCATGCCTTAGCTGGTGTAGCTCAGTGGATTGAGCATGGCTGCGAATTGAAGGGTTGCTAGTTCGATTCCCAGTCAGGGCACATGCCTGGGTGTCGGCCAGGTCCCCAGTGGGGTCCACGTGAGAGATAACCACAGATTGATGTTTCTCTCCTCTTTTTCTCCCTCCCTTCCCTTCTCTCTAAAAATAAATAAATAAAATATTTTAAAAAATAAATACATACATACATATTGGCAAAACCAACACAACCTGATCCTCTATTTTGATAAGTGCAAATGTTAGGTAAAAAAGAGAATGCAAATCATTCAACCTCAGGACATTATCCTGATTAACATTCAGCTGTATTCTTATTTTGTAAGTCATGTGAATAATAACTACAAAGGCAGTAACAACTACTAGTACTATTACTATTATTGCTGCTGCTGCTACAAAGTAACTATCATTTACTGAGAACCTATCATGGTTCAGGTACTAGTATAAACACTTTACATAAATTATCTTTGTTTAATCCTCATTCATCTCTATGAGGTAGATTTATCTACAATATATAGATAAAGAATCTTGGACACTAAGAGCTTCAGAGACTTGCCCACGTCACTTTCACATAGTGTGCCCAAGGTCACACTACGTGAAAGTGGCAGAGCCAGAGTTCAAATCAAGACAAATATTCAAACCTTAGAAGCATCATTTACCAGAGTGACTCTGAAACTGATGAGCGACCTTGTTACCTTATTTTCTCATGGATCCTCTTAATAAACTTCTATCCCTGAGAATAACTTAGTCTGTCTTTTTCATGAAACTTTAAAGATCCTAATATCACAATGTACCAATTTTGTGTTTAATCATGCTCTATTTTAAAATGAATAAAAACCTCTCCAGTGTGAATCAATGTGAATTAGTAAAATATGAATACATATTGGATACCTGCTTAATTCAAGACATTATTCTAGGGTATGTAGAGCATAGTATACAAAGAAGCATTATATGTGTTCTCTGGCTTCATGGAGTTTACAATCCTGGTAAAGTGTGCGATGTATATTGTTTATAAGAAGAAAAAACTCACAATATAAGACATTTTGAGAATGATGCTAATAGTTCAGATTTAATAAGCATTCATTATGTGTTGGATACTAATTGTAGTACTTAATGTCCTTTATAATATTTAATTCTTACATGAACACAAAATAAGTACTATTGTTATCTCATATTTACAGATGAGGAAACTGAAGCTCAACAGCTTCCTAGCTAGTAAGCAACAGAACCATACCTAAAATCCAGCCTGTGTAACTTCAGAGACTGAGCACTTCACCAATAAAGGCCAATTGCTGTTATGGCAAAATTTAAATAAATGGCATAGTCAGTAAAATATTTGGGAGTACTTGGGAAGAATGAAAAATTTTCTCTAGGGTAAAAGTGGGTGTAAGTTTTCATTATTATGGAAAGGTTAGTTTACTTTGGAGTAAGCAAACATGGTATATTAAAATAAAATCTTGCAAAAGAAAAACATTAGAATATGAACATTTGCATTACAAATGTTTATTTGCCTCATAAAGAATCATCACAGTTTTCTTTTAAATAAAAGTCTCCTCTATTGTGCTCAAAATATACTTGAATTCACATATGTACAAAGAAAAGGAAAGGAAGAAATTAATATATACAACACTTGTGTAATGTGACTATTTTATAAAATAAGATACTACTTTACCAAATTTCACATGCAAACTCCCAGGCTTCCAACAAAGACTGAAAAAGATACGATAAAACCCCCACTTACTCATCTTCTTGTCTAGCTCCCTCATTTTATAGATAAGAAAATGAAAATTCAAGAGAAGTGATTTGGCCAGGGTTACACAGTTAGTTAGTGGCATCCTCATTGGTGGTTTGTGAGGCTCATGTTCTTTGGCTCCCAGCCTTATTTTCCTTAACCTATACCAGTTCACCATTCTTTAATAAGAAGCAAAAATAATGTCAATAAATTTTAGGTCTAATATCATTAATTCTTTATTGTTATAATGCATGGACAATTGTCATCCTGAATACAAGAAGATAGAGAAGTAGTGAAGTAGTTCATATTAACCTGGACAGTTCTATCACAGTAAGTCAAGTTTCACTAATTTCTCTCAATTTGTTAAGGGCCAGCAAGATAAATGCCATTCACATATCTGAAAGCTAAAAAGGTGGTTGGATGACTCTGTGACTACATTTAAATTTCTTTATCAATAGAGCTTTACATGCTTTCAGTGTGGCGTCAAATGAACATAGTTATTTAGCCTAAGTGGTTCAGAAAGCCTTCTTTACCAATTCACCAGGGCTAATAGATAGATATACTATATAGTTTCCTGGAGTAATACTTGTAAAAGTGTAAAGGTAAAATGCTCTGTTTTCACTGTGATTTATTGGAAGGGTAGTATAAGGAGTAAATAAGAGAGGTCTGCAAATAAGGGATAAAGTTCCAAGAAGAATTTTCATGTGGATAATCATAGATAAAGTACAAGCATTTATTCCCTTGAACTGTGATGGATCTAATAGCCCGTAGCCTATGTGATCAGAATTTCTACCAAGTCAATACTCAGTCCTCATTCTTAGGGACATTTGACTCAGACTATTTATATTTTGGTCTGGTTCATTAAACATATAATTTATTGTTTATTAAAATGCCCTGAAATATTTTTCCATTACAGAAAAATATAAAAAGCAATTTATGCAGCTCATGTGTAAATTGATATATGTCATAAAGACCGGAATTGTAATTTGTTTCAAAATAGCACTTCTTTACTATCAGAACTGGTTACAGCTTTCAAAGGCTAATCACAGTGAAAACTTGGTTAAGTCTGTTGGTTGTATGGGTTTGGATGCAAAAAGCTCCTTTCATAAAATCTATGGCTCTAGACAGTGTGTACCATTCTTTTAAGCTTTGGTCACAGTGTGCACCAATGCAGGTTGACACATAAAAGTGGACAAATTAAGAAAGAGCAAAGGGCCTGGCCCACATTAGATTACCCATTTCATGCTTAATTTTCTCAGCAGTCATTCCTAGCTGCAGGATACACAAGACTAAAGACAAATGGTGAATCAAAGGAAGGACAAAATGAAATGAGAATGGAGAACAAAGATGATAGGATGTTTGCAAGGGACATCTCTTTGATGTTCTCTCTATTGATCATAAACCAAAATCCAAGCCCAGAAGTTATGGCTTTAGATCATCAAACCTCATCTTGACATAGAGTAGCTGTCTGCACTATTCCTCCCTAAACACTAATGTTTGCTTTTTCTAAACATAATATTTATCACTCTAAAATAGATAATTATCATTTCAGGAAAAGGTCAAGTATGGATGAAAATTCCTTGCAGTACTGATGACTTTTTCAATTATATTTCCTTTCTGAATACATATAGCTCCGTTCCCTATAAAATGTCTCTTATTTTCTTTCAGCTGCCCCCTTACTTGCAGTGCTAGAGCTGTGTATGCATGATTCTAAGAAACAGAGGAGCTTGTCATTTCAGGGTCATTAATTTCAGTAAGAATCATTTCTTGGGTTTTAACTACTTTATCATTAAATTTACAATATATTTGGTGTTTTTTTTACTACAAGTAATATTTTTAAGGGAATTTTAATATCACTTAGACTCCATTTTCATAAATAAACACCAGAAATATGTTTAAGAGCTGCAAATTCTGCTACTTCACCTTCCACAGCCATAAACTCATTCACCCTATCCATCCGAATGGAGCTGGATTAATGAAGCTTTTGAAAGTGCAACATTTGGTGAAAATTGCGGAAGTACCTGAAGTACTGGTTATTTGTAGATTCACTAGCAAATAATGATGTGATTTTGGATGCTGACTAGTATGTATGTAATATCCTACTGTAGTGCCTCCAAGGTGCACTGAATTCCACTTTCTGCCATCATACTAATGAAGAGGAGCAATGAAACAGATAATGGAAAGCAGCAGGTTACTTGCTGATCCCCTCATTAACCTGGGGAGTAGAGAGAAAGATATGTAGGAGCTACCACAGGAAAATAGTACAACTTGTATTTTTCTTCCAAGGGTAACAATAAAAAAATCAAATGCAAATAATTTGTCTTTGAAAACTTTCCACCTTTCCCATTTTCTTCTTTATCTGGAACTAGTACTCTTATCTTTTCACTGCCCAGGACCCCCACAGAGCAATTTTTAATATTCTTTCCAAGTGTCTATGCTCTGCATGTTTCCTTACTGTAATATCCATCCCAAATAAAAGCATGCCTGCTCTGTGTTTCTATTCATTTTATCACACATGCTTTCCAAGGTTACACAGCACACATGTTGCTATTTGGATTCCCAGAATGCTCACAGAAGACCACATTAATCATGTATTCCACTTTTTTGGTTACTAAAACCAGAGTCAGCTTCATAGCCTTTCTCAACCATGCCAGCAAACATTATCACAACAATGAAACAAAAAATAAAATGACATGATTTAACTGAAAATATAGTTTCATAGTTTAATAAAGGGTATTACATGTGTTAATAGTGAAACACTAGACATCTTTCCAATAAAGTCAGAATGATAATACAAGGTTTTTTATTATCATTGCTGTTTGCAGCATTGGAAGGACAGTCATAAAACTAAAGCATTCAAAAGTATTTATGTAGTTCAAGTGGAGTGTAATGGTGCTGACTGATTTTAGAATTTGCTGTGTTAAAATAAACATGTTAAAATAGCTAGGTCATCACTGACACTTAAAAAAAAATCAGTCAGTCCAAAAGATTACCAGACCTAAAGGAAACAGAAAAAAGACAAACAGAAAATATGTAAGATAATTTAAGTCTATGCAAATATCCAGTAATTACTACAAATATAAATGGACTAAACTCTCCAGCCAAAAGACAAAGACTGTTCTAATAGACTTTTAAAAATCCAATTATATACTTTACAAGAGTATACAAAAAGATTAAAGTTAAAGAATAAAAACATTATATTATGCAACATTAACCCAAAGTAAGTGGCTATAGATATATTAGTATCAGAAAAATAGACATTGACAATTAAAAAATAAAACATTAAAAAGTCATGTACTAGAGATGAGGACGGTCATTACATAATAACAGACACCTACTTAACAAAATGATAAAGCAATTCTAAACTTGTTTTAATCAATTGATATGGCCTCAAAACATAAAATAATGGCAGGAGTATAGGGAGAAGTTGAAAACTAAATCATCATCATAAGATATTAAATTATAGCTGTCTCTGTAATTGACAATTAGGGTAGATTGTAAAAAGAAATAGTAGTATAAAAGATATGAACTCTCAAATTTGAAAAAAATTGTCATCACACAGACCATATTATTTGACTGTCAAAATTACATATTTTATAAGGGTCATGTTGCTATTTCACTTTTCTAGATTTATTGAGGTATAATATACAAACATAAATGATATAATTTAAGTTATACAGTGGGATGATTTGATATAGGTATACACTGTGAAAGAATTACCATGATCAAGTTAATTAATGCATTTATTACCTCATAGTTTGTTTTATTTTGCTTTTTGTTTGTTTTGATATGGTGATCATACTTAAGATCTACTCTTTTAGCAAATTCCAAGTATACAGTACAGTATTATTAACTATAGTCACCATGCTATACATTAGATCCCTAGATCTTATAACTGAAAATTTGTTCTCTTTGACCAACTTGTCCCTCATAAACACTGTTCTTTTCTCTGGTCTTTTGAGTTTAACATTTTTAGATTCCTTACACCTATTAGGATGGTTATTATAAAAAAGACAAGATATAACAAATGTTGGTGACAGTGGGGAGAAAAGGAAACACTTATGCACTGTTGGTAGCAATGTTAATTGGTACAACCATTATTAAAAAGAGTATGGAGGTTGTTCAATAAATTAAAAATACAATTACTACATGATCTAACAATCCCATAATTGAGCACTGAGTATATATACAAAGGAAATGAATTAATGTATATTTTTATACAAGAAAAATTCATTATTGGACATTAAAAACAAATGAAATACCAAGTAGGTCATATATCAAAGAAAACTTCATAATAAAAATGAGTAAATATTTACAAATAAATGATCACAAAAACTTTAGACATCTAAACACAAGGATGTACCTAAAGTGTTATTTTGAATAAACTTTAAAGCCTTAAGTTGGTATAATATGAAAGAAGCAAAGTTTAAATAACTATTAGATCATCAATTTCAACAACTCAGAAAAAATGCCAAAGTAACTCAAAAGAAAGTATATGGAAAAATAGTAATATTTAATTCTATAGAAAGTAAACATAAAATAAAAGATCAACAAAGGTATAAGTTGGCTCTTCAATAAGATTTTTTTAAATAATTAACTTCTAATGAAGTTAACAAAAGAGAAAAAGAAAGGGCACACTATGTACCATAATAAGAGTGTGAGGGCCCTGGCTAGTTTGCCTGTGAACCAAAGTGTTGCCAGTTCAATTCCCAGTCAGGGCATGTGCCTGGGTTGTGGGCCAAGTCCCAAGTGGGGGCACTCAAGAGGCAACCACACATTGATGTTTCTCTCCATCTCTTTCTCCTCCCTTTCCCTCTAAGAATAAGTAAATAAAATCCTTTAAAAAAGAATGAGAGGGAAAAGGTACAAATAAACAACATTAAAAATAAAAAAATTAAATATAACTATAGATGTTGATATTAAACAGTAAGAGGATAATATAAAGAACTGTTTGGTAGTAATTTTGCAAGCATAAATAAATAAGAAAATTTCTAGAAAAATATAATTTATCAAAACTGACTCAAGTAGAAATAAGAAACTGAATAACTTAATGGACATTAAATAAATTCAACTGACATTTAAAAATATCTTCCAGTGAAAAAAACACCAGAGTTTATAAGAGTTCCAAAGAAATTCAAGAAATATATTATTTTTCTTACTCAATTTTTTCAATATTATAAAGGAAAAGCATTCTTAATTCATTTTACATGGCTAACATAG
Source organism: Carollia perspicillata (assembly GCA_004027735.1). NCBI lineage: Eukaryota > Metazoa > Chordata > Mammalia > Chiroptera > Phyllostomidae > Carollia > Carollia perspicillata. Next base: position 33,314 of record PVKM010003624.1, on the reverse strand, counting down.
TACTTATATAACTAGACAACAATAGCCAAAGAAAAATCTATATGCTTCTTGTGAGAGTGTACTGTGTTCCCACCACTTTGTAAAGTAAACATAAAGTATATATATTTATATATAAATTATATAACATGTAAATTACAATACATTATATAGCAAATTATATATATTATATAATATATAAATTATATATATAACTACAGATTTTCTCATGAATGAGTTATGTTATCAATTATAGAAATTATTATTTCTGATAACTTTATTTTGAAAAATAGAAAATTTAAAGATATAAACTTGAAACCAAGTTCTAGTCTAGGCATCTTGTAACAGTGAACCAAAACAATTGCATTGTGATTTAGAAAATAGTGATTGTTTTCTTTCCCATGCCCCTCAGTGGCTAATTCAAACTTTTAAGACTGTGCTTTTCAAGCTTACTTCCCTATTTTTTCTTTCTACCTTCACTTCCTTTTTCAGAGATACTATAGAGGCTACTGAACCTAAAATCTGCCAACATTATTCCCTCCCAAGTTATTACAATTTATCTCTTACACACCTGTACTAATAATTAGTTTCTTGTCCCATTACAGAGAAAGAAAATAAGGTAATCCTTCCACTTGTGTTGTTTTTCATCTCTTCCAACAATTTATTCCATCAGTTTTTCCCATTCTGTCCTGTATATTCAACAACGTTTTTTCTATTTATTATTTTACTTCAGCCAATTTTTATTAATAACAACATCATCCATCTTTATATCTAGGCAAATTAAAACATGGGAGAATTTACTGACTCCTTATACCCTCTTGGCCTTCCCCCCTCCAAATCTACACAGTAACCAAAGTTTTGTTGTCTATTATATTCTTTGAATAGCTATCACATTTTTCTTTTCTTCCCAATCTTACAGCTACTGTCTTGATTCAGGCCTTCATCATTCACTTCTAGGTTGATAGACTGCCTTCTAACAGATTGTATGGTCTTGAAAAAAAGCATGAATTGTAGGGTAAGCATGTGTTCAGATGCCAACAATATATTTTCTAATTGTGACTTTTGACAAATCAACCTTTCCAAGTTTTATTTTCTTCAGCAATAAAATGGAGGTGATAATGTTTTTCCTTGCATGTTATTGTGGTCATATTATATAGAAAACATTCAATACTGTGCCATGCATACAGTAGGCACTCAAAAAATAATTATCTCTCTTCTTATAGTTTATTCTTCTCCAGTCCCTTGTGCATACTGCTGTATAAGTGACCTTAACACTAACCTGATCACATCACTTCCGCATTGTATATCATTTGGAAGTTTTAATTTGTCCATGTGTTAAAAACCAAACTTCATTAACATTAACTATATGGCCTATAGATTGGCCCTTCACCCTTGTTTTCACTCTTGCCTCAAATTCATGAACTCTTTGGATGAACAAAAAGAATTCATCTTATGCATCTTTAAGTCCTGAGGGGCTAACAACAGTGTTATATTCAAAATAAATACTGTTAAAATAGAATAAATTCTCATATAGATACATGTCTAAATTTTTTAATGGAATTCACTTCACAGCTATAAAATACTTTATATTTGGAAATACCATGAGTGGATTTTTATGGGCAGTGTAAATTGCTCTTAATTTTTTTTAGGAATGACATTTCTATTTTTGTATTTTAATAATTTATTTTGTATTTTTTTATTTTAGTTGTTATTCAAGTATAGATTTCTGTCTTTTACTCCCATCCCAGCCCACCCACCCACCCTCTCCTCTCCCTCCCATTTCTACGCCCCCTAGTTTTTGTCCATGTGTCTTTCATACTTGTTCCTGTAAACCCTTCCCTTTTTCCCCTGAAATTCCCTCCCCTCTCCACTCTGGACACTGTCAGCCTGTTCTCTATTTCAGTGTCATTGAATATATTTTCCTTGCTTGTTTGTTTTCTTGTTTAGGTTCCATTTACAGGTGAAATCATGTGGTATTTGTCTTTCACCACTTGGCTTATTCTGCTTAGCATAATGCTTTCCAGTTTCATCCATGCTGTAGCATACAGTAGGAGCTCCTTCTTTCTTTCTGCTGCATAGCATTCCATTGTGTAAATGTATCGTACTTTTGTGATCCATTCATTTACTGATGGGCACCTAGTTTGCTCCCAGCACCTGGCTATTGTAAATTGTGCTTCTGTGAACATTTGGGTGCATAAGTTCGTTTGGATTGGTGTTTCAAGGTTCTTAGGGTATAATCCTAGCAGTGGGATTGCTGGGTCAAAAGGCAGATCCATTTTTAGTTTTCTGAGAAAATTCCATAGTGTTTTCCATAGTGGTTGTACCAGTCTGCAATCCCACCAATAGTGCATTAGGGTTCCCTTTTCTCCACAGCCTCTCCAACACTTGTTTGTTGCTTTGTTCATGATGGCCATTCTGACCAGTGTGAAGTGGTATCTCACTATGCTTTTAATTTGCATCTCTCAGATAGCTGGTCATATTGAGCTTATTTTCATGTGTTTCTGCTTCTTCTGTATGTCCTTCTTGGAGAAGCATCTGTTCAAGCCCTTTGCCCATTTTTTAATTGAGTTGCTTGTCTTCTTAGAGTTGAGTCATGTAAGTTCTTTATATATTTTGGAGATTACACCCTTTGCCTGAGGTATCATTGGCAACTATCTTTTCCCATATGGTTGGTTCTCTTTTTATTTTAATGCTCTTTTCTTTAGCCATGCAGAAGCTTTTGATTTTGATGAGATCCCATTTGTTTATTCTTTTCTTTATGTCCCTTGCTCTAGGGGACATATCAGTAAAAAAGTTGCTGCATGAAATATCTGGGATTTTCCTGCCTATGTTCTCCTCTATGACTTTAATGGTGTCACGGGTTATATTTAAGTCTTTTATCCACCTTGAATTTATTTTCGTGTATGGTGTAAGTTGGTGCTCGAGTTTCATTTTTTGTACATAACTGTCCAGTTCTCCCAACACCATTTGTTGAAGTGGCTATCTTTACTCCACTTTATGACGCTGTCCCCTTTGTTGAATAGTAATTGACCATAGAGACTTGGGTTTATTTCTGGGTTCTCTATTCTGTTCCACTGGTCCATGTGTCTGTTTTTATGCCAGTACCAGGCCGTTTTGATTACATTGGCCTTGTGATACAGTTTGGTATCAGGTATTGTGATCCCTCCTATTTTACTCTCCTTTCTCAAAATTTTAGCTTTTATTTGGGGTTGTTTATGATTCCATAGAAATTTTTGAAGTGTTTGTTCTATGTCTGTGAAATATGCCATTGGTACTTTAATAGGTATTGCACTGAATCTGTAAATTGCTTTGGGTAGAACGGACATTTTGATGAAGTTAATTCTTCCAATTCATGAACACAGTATATGTTTCCATTTGTTTGTGTCTTCCTTGATTTATTTCTTCAGCATTGTGTAATTTTCTGCATACAGGTCTTTCACTCCTTTGGTTAGTTTTATTCCCAAGGTATTATATTTTTCTTTTTGCTATATTGAATGGGATTTTTTTCTAGATTTCTGCTTCTGCTGTTTCATTATTGGTATACAAAAATGCCTTTGATTTTAGGATATTGACTTTGTAGCCCACTGTTTTGCCGAATTCATTTATATGGTCTAGCTGTCTTTGGGTGGAGTCTATAGAATTTTTTATGTACACTATCATGTCATCTTCAAACAATGACAGTTTTGTTTCTTTCTTTCTGATTTGGATGGCTTTCATTTCCTTTTCTTGCCTAATTACTGTGGCTAGGACATACAACATTATATTGAATAGAATTGGTGAAAGTGGACAACCTTGTCTTGCTCCTGATCTTAGTGGAAAAGCTTTTGATTTTGCACTTTAAGTATGATGTTGGCTGAAGGTGTCTCATATATGGCCTTTATTATGTCGAGGAATGCTCCCTCAATTCCCACATTGCTGAGTGTTTTTATCATAAATGGGTGCTGTACCTTAGCAAATGCTTTTTCTGCATCTATTGATATGATCATGTGGATTTTGTCTTTGCTTTTGTTTATGTGGGGTATTACATTTACTGATTTGGAAATGTTGAACCATCCTTGCATCCCTGGAATGAATCCCACTTGGTCATGGTGTATGATCTTTTTAATATATTGCTGAATGCGGTTTACCAATATTTTCTTGAGGATTTTAGCATCTATGTTCATCAGCGGTATTGGCCTGTAGTTTTCTTTTGTTGTTGTTGTTGTTGTGTCTTTATCTGCTTTTGGGATTAGGATGATGCTGGCTTCATAAAACGTGTTTAGGACTCTTCCATCACTTTGTATTTTTTGGAAGAGTCTGTGAAAGATAGAGGTTAGATCTTCCTTAAATGCGCTGTAGAATTCTCCTGTGAAACCATTTGGTTCAGGGCTTTTGTGTGTTGGGGGTTTTTTGATTACTCCTTCAATTTCATCATCCGTTATTGGTCTGTTCAGGCTTTCTGCTTCTTCTTCATTGAGTTTTGGAAGATTATCTTTTTCTAGAAATTTGTCTATTTCACCTAGATTTTCAAATTTCTTGGCATACATTTCTTCAGAGTAATTTTTTACAATCCTTTGTATTTCTGTGGTGTCTGTTGTAATCTCTCTTCTTTCATTTCTGATTGTGATTTTTTGGGTCGTCTCCCGTTTTTTCCTGATGAGACTGCTTAAAGGCTTAGTGTTTTTATTTATCTTTTCAAAAAGCATCTCCTGTATTCATTGATCCTTAGTATTGTGTTTTTCGTCTCTATGTCATTTAATTCTGCTCTGATCTTGGATATTTCCTTCCTTCTACTAGCTCTGGGCTGTCTTTGTTGTTGTTCCTTGAGTTCTTGTAGGTGTAAGGTTAGGTTGTTTGTTTGAAATGTTTTTATCTCTTTTAGGTAGGCCTGTATTGCTATGAACTTCCCTCTCAGGACTGCCTTTGCTGTGTCTCATAAGTTTTGGGTTGTCATAAGTTCATTTTCATTTGTTTCCAGAAACTTTTTAATTTCTTCTCTAATTTCATTCTTGACTCATTCATTGTTTAATAACATGCTATTCAATCTCCATGGTTTTGAGTGTTTGAGGTTTTTTCCCTCGGGGTTTGTTTCTAGTTTCAATCGCTTGTGGTTGGAGAAAATCCTTGGTGTGATTTCAATTTTCTTGAATATGTTGAGACTTGTTTTGTGTCTTTTCATGTGGTCTATCTTTGAAAATGTTCCATGTGCATTTGAAAAGAATGTGTATTTAGCCTCTTTGGGATGAAGGGCTCTATATATATATTGGTCAAGTCCATTTCATCTAGGGTTTTGTTTAATGCAACAATATATGTTTTTATATTTTGTTTGGAAGATCTGTCCATTTTTGACAGTGGGGTGTTAAAAATTCCCTACTGTAATTGTGTTGCTGTCAATATTTTTCTTGATGTCTTCTAAGATTTTGTTGATGTATTTGGGTGTTCCTATATTGGGTGCATATATATTTACAATGTTTATGTTTTCTTTTTGGTGTCTTCCCTTGAATATTATGAAGTGACCTTCTGGATCTCTCTCTATACTTTATAGCCCTTTTTTTGACGTCTATTTTGTCTGATATCAGTATTGCTACCCTGGCTTTTTTTTTTTTTCCTATCCATTTGCTTTGAAATTTTTTTCAGCCATTCACTTTCAGTCTGTGTAGGTCTTTTGTCCTAAGATGGGTCTCTTGCAGTCAGCATATGTGTGGGTCATGCTTTCTTATCCATTCAGCTATTCTATGCCTTGTAATTGGAGCATTTAATCCTCTTACATTTAAGGTTATTATTGATATGTTCTTTCTCATGTCACTTTTATACCTGCATTTCTCTTTCTCTCTGTTTTCCTTCCTTTCCTTAAAGCAGTCATTTTAGCATGTCTTGCAGAGCTGGTTAGTCAGAGTAGTATTCTTTTAGACTTCTTTTGTCTGAGAAGCTTCTTATTTGGCCTTCTATCTTGATTGAGAGCCTTGCTTGGTAAAGTAGCCTAGGTTGCAGGCCTCTGTTTGTCATTACTTGGAATATTTCTTGCCATTTTCTTCTGGCTTGGAGTGTTTCCACTGAGAAGTCATTTGCTAACCGTATCAGGCTCCCTTGTATGCTATTTCCTTTTTCTCCCTTGCTACCTTTAGGATTCTCTCTTTCTCTTGGAATTTTGCCATTTTTATTATGATGTGTCTTGGAGTGGGCCTCTTTGGTTTCCTCTTGATTGGGACTCTCTGGGTTTCTTGGATTTGTGTAACTTTCTCTCTCATCAAATTAGGGAAGTTTTCCATCATTACTTTTTCAAATAGGTTTTATATCCCTTGCTCTTTTTCTTCTCCTTCTAGTAGTATCCCTATTATTCATATATTATTACATTTCATGTTGTCTTGTATTTCTCTTAATCCCTCTTCACTCTTTCTGAGCCTCTTTTCCTTTTCCCACTCTGTGTTTTTTTTCTACTTTTTCCTCCAGCTCACTGATCCAATCTTCTGCTTCATCATTCCTGCTTTTGATTCCTTCCACTGTGTTCTTCAGTTCAAATACTGTATTCTTCATTTCCTCTTGGCCTTTTTTGATATTTTCTATTTTCTTTTTCATGTTGATATAGTTTGTGGCAAGTTCATTGTAGTTTTCCTGTAGTGTCTGGTAATTCATTGTGAGCTCATGGAGCTTCATGTAAACCATTGCTTTGAACTCAATATCTTATAGTTGAGTTGCCTCTACTTCATTTAGCATTTTTTTCTGAGGTTTTTCTCCTTTCTTTTAATTTTGGGGATTGTTTCTTTGTCTTCCCATTGTTTGTGAGACTATTCTTGTTAACCTCAGCTTCTTAAATTGATCTGTTCTGATTCTCTGGGTTATGGTGTGAGCTTCTATGGTAGAATACTTGTGAGATACAGTGGTATAGTCTCCTTTGGGTATCTTGGTGTTCACTGCTTCCACCTACTCTTTTTTGTGATCAGTTGGAGGGTAAGGCAAAGTGGTTTAAGACTGCAAGAGAGTATTCTATGCTATTTACAATAGCAGCCATTAAAGAAGAGATAGGAGATCCTTTGGCTATGTATAGTGTTAACCATGATATACCACCCAACTAGTCACTTTTTAGAAAGGGTGGAATAAAGATAAGACTCTTGTTGGGAGGGAAGGATTGTGAGTTGTATCTAGAAAGCAGTGAGGTTGTGGTAGGTCAGATTCTGAGGTAAGGTGAGAATAAGGGATAGTAAATAGGTGTTGTGTGTGAGAGAATAGAGTTAACCACAACACTAGTAGAGTTCAGGAAACCGTGAATTGGGCTGAGATCTGGGAGGGGTGTTGTGTAGTATTTACAATAGTATGGAACAGCTATTATCTACAATAATATTAGAGCAACAATCATATACCAGTATCTATGAGATCTAGATACCAAGAATAGTGAGTATTGGACCTTCAGTAGTTTGCTAATGGAACAGAGGCAAGGTGAAGGATAGTAAATTAGCAATACACTATGAATGAGAGAACAGGAGAAACCTGTCAACTAACCAATACAATATAACCAGCCAAGCAAAGAAGACTAAACAGAAAGAAGAGAAATACAAAAAAATATTCAAATATAAGATGTAAGAGTAATGTAAAAAATAACAATACAAATATGCAATATCTTTCAGGTTCTCTGTAATAACAAAGTGAAATTTGTCTCTCTGTCTCAGCTGTTGGGATGCCCCCTCTTTTGGTTCAACTCTGGTCTTTTCACAGTTCCAGGGTGTTTTTGTCTTATTTAGGGGTATGTAAAAAAAACACACTAAGGAAGGTAGAAGAGATAAAAGTGGAAAGAAAGGAAGAAGGAATAAAACAAGAAAGAAGGAAAGAGGAGCAAAAAGCATTGAAAGATAAAAATAAAAATTAGAAAATAAAAAATTTCTGTAAAAAAAATCAAACAACACACACACACACACACACACACAAAACAAAACAAAAACTTCTTGCTGGTTTCAAACTGGTCAAACCAGTTTTTCTGTTTTTGCTGGTTGCAGTAGGCTGAGGGGTGGGTTTACAGATATGGTCTCTTGGTCTCCAGAACTCTGGAGGCGCGACTGCTCACTCTGGGTTTACTGGGTGCAGTCTGCAGGTCTCTGGAGGCTCCCGCGCTCCCTCTGGACTTTCCTGGTGCAGGCTTCAGGTCTCCCCAGGTACACACCTGATACACACCAGGTACACACCTATCCGATTTGAAGCAACCATGTCTCTCCCAGTGCTGCTGAAAGCCTGCCTGGCTGGAGAGGGAGCATGGACCCAGCTCTCTTCCAAGAGCCCTGTGGCCAGCCCAGTGGGGCCCTGGGCCTGGGGCTGCAACCTCCCTGGTCTCTGCAGTGATCTCTGAGCCCTTATTGTCCAGAAGTAGTCCCCTTACTGTCTGGTTTTTCAATGTCTGCTACAATTTTTGATCTCCTATTTTTATATATGCTGTGGTACTGTTGGCTGTCTGCTCTGTTCCTCAGTAGATCGGCCTGGTTTCTCTCCCGTGTGTAGGGGGAAGTAGAATCTTCTCCCTCTTATCTATCCACCATCTTTTCTCTTTGACATTCTTATTTTGAAATGTTTGTTATTTTGCAATCAAGATATCATCATTTTTCATTTACTCTGAAGTTTCTTAAGCTGACAGGATAATATCAAATATCAATATTAGGGAAATCATACAAAAGTTAATTGTGAAGGGATGAATCAAAGGGAAATTAAGGGAACATAATACAGGTGTCAAACAAAAAGGCAACATAAAAAAACTCACATAGCTTAATTTTATATGACAATCATGGTACCTTCACTTTGTATTTAAAAAGAACTTTGCTTCCAAAGTACTTTGAACCCATTATCTTGTTTTTACTCACAAAGTCCTGGTGAACTAAACAGGAATTACAAATTAAATAAATAAAACTTGCTTTGAACCCTTCACATTTTCTTTGTTTTTAAATGTCAAATGAGTGTAGTTTAACTGTAGACTGCTGAGCAGTGTTGGTGAAAATCATACAACTGGACATACAGCTACCACTACATTTCATCCTTGAAAAACATGGGTTTAAACTGCACAGGTCCACTTATACACCGATCTTTTTCAATAAATACCTGTGCTATGTTCTATCTGCATTTGGAAGTTTGTGGATATAAGGGCTGACTATGTGCATTGATCTATTCCATTTTATATAAGGGATTTGATCATACACAGATTTGCATATTCACAAGGGTTCAGGGATCAATGTGCTGTATGTACTGAGGGACAACTGGTGTAGTACAGTTTTGGGCAAGTCACAATTATACATAGATTTTTCACTATGCAGAGGTCAGTGCCCCAAACCACCCATTGGTCAGGATCAACTGTATATTCATGGTCACCATTGATCCCTAAATTGCCTTATAATTTCACGCTTTCTTTGTCAACTCACAGGATATATTTCTGTAGCTACTTCAAATTTCCCCCATTATTCTAAAACTTTTGTGACTTTTCATCTACAAATCTTCCTCCAGACTCTGCAGATAACTTTCTGTTTTTCTTTCACATACTATACACACAGATACTTACACAGTTATCTGCACATATTCTTTCCATTTCTTTCCTGTAATAAAAGAAAAGGTGGTTTTTCTCATACCTAAAGTAGAGCCCTCTGCCTCTCCTATGGTTCCCACCCCTGTCATGATTCTCAGGATTTTTCACTTCTGATTATCCCCTCTCCTTTTTCTATCTTCATTTTCTCATTCTCTACTGGAGACTTTCCATTTTCATTTATATGCACTCAAGTCTTAAATGTATCTTAACCCAATATTTTCCTCTTAATATCACCCTATGTCTATCCTCACATTTTCTGAAAAAGTTATATATATATTCTCTGTCACAATCCCCCCATGTTTCACTAAGTTTTCAAATTACTAAAACTTAGTTTTTCTCCATCACTCCATAAAAAAATCATAGAGTCACTAATGACTTCCATGTCATCAAATCCAATGTACATTCTTCTCTTATCTTATTGGAGCTGTCCATAGCAATTGACAATATTAACCACAGACATTTTTAACACTGTTTTATTCTCCTCCTGGAATATCAGGAGAATATTTTTTATAATTTGCTCCTTATCTTCTCATTTTTGCTTGTTAATTTTCTTGTTTCCCTGTTCTCAAATTTGTATCCTAGACCCTCTTTTCCCCTCCCCTGCCTCCCTTTTCCTCTTTTCCTTCTCAATTGCACGTCTCCAAGGTGATCTAATATAGTTCCATATTTTCAGTTATCTACATGCCAATAAATCTTAAGTTGATATCTCCAAACTCCAAACCAGAGCTATTTCCTGCACTCTAGATCTGAAAATTTAAAATACCATTTAGTCAACTGCATTAACATATCTCACTGAAACCTCAAATCAAAGGCTAATATCAATATCAAATTGAATCCATTATCTCTTACTACCTCTCTATATAAACTATTTATCCTCTACTTTTCACAATTAAAGCACATGGCACTATTAATTCTCCGAGTTGATCAAACCCCAGATCTACCGATTATTTTTGTGTATTTCTTTACCTCAAAATTCCCATACATCTAAGGCATCAGCAAATTCTTTCAGCTCCAACTCCAAAGCATATCTTGAAATCATCTACTCTTCTTCATCTCCTCTGCAACCCTAGTCTAGTCTTTCATATTTTTCTCCTGCATTACTGCCAAAGTTTCCTATCTACATATTCATTCTGCTTCTAAACTTACTCTCTGAGAACCAGTTGTAGGAAACAATTAGTAGGAAAAATGCAGCAGAAAGTTGCCTTATTAATTAATTTACCTTGTAAATATGTTTGTATATATCTCTAAAAATAAGAAGCATTTTAAAAAACATAAGCGCCACATGATTTTCACATCTATAAAGTTACTAGTTACTCCTTAATATTGTTAAATATCCCATTGCTGTTCAAATTTCTTAACAGTGTAAAGATGTTTATCGTTTTTGTTTGAATTACAATAAAAACAAGGTCCTCTCATTGCATTTGGTTGATGTTTCCCCTAAGACTCCTCCTGCTCTATAGGTTTCTTCCTCATATTCTTATTTCTTAGAGTATATTTCCTGAATACCTTGAGTCTTTCATCTTATGTAGTTCCCAGCAGCCTTGATTTTCTTGATTGTATTCCACTGGTGTCACTGAACATATTCTTTTGTTCTCCTTAATTTCTATAAACCCATAGTTAGAACTAGAGCCTTGATATGATTTAGATTTATTTTTTAATAAATATGTCATAGATGGTCTTGCATACATAATGCCTACTGCCTCTTTCTTATGTTAGGAACATTGATGATCTTTTAAAAAGTAATTTTTATGTTAAGTCTATGAAAATCATTCTAATTACATCAAAAAGGTGACTTTTTATGAACATACATATAGGATCCAAAATGGCAGAGGAGTAAATGGAAGCTACACTAACCTCCTCCCAGGACCAATCTGGAATTACAATTAAATTATAGAGAAATCATCTAGAATAAACAACTGAACAATAGCAGGAGAGAAGCCTTATAATTATGGACTGGTAGAAGAAACAGTTTCCCCACCATGTGACTGGTAATGGAGTGCAGAGATGTGACAGAGGTGGCTGGGATCCCACTGGAAGCAACTGAAGTGGCAGAAGAACATTTCAGTTGCTGGAATGTTCCCTATGAGAAGCGTAGGGTCTAAAGCCCAAGTTGGGCTGCCCAGCCTCCAGGGCCAGAGCCCAAAAACAACCCAGATAATATCCAAATGTGAAAAGCAGCTGGATTTCTCTCTGCCAGGGACAGATGGCTGGAGTCACAGAGAGCCTTTTGAAGGATGAATGAATAACATTTCATTTGTAGCCACTTACCCTAGGTTCTGGCAAAGGGTGGGGGGCAGAGTGGACTACAGACACTTGCAGAGAGACAGGAGATAGTGGCTTTGCAGAGAGAACTGAGGAAATAACTGGCAGGATCCCAGTGCTGAGTCATCTCCCACACTGCAGGAGCCATGTTGCTCAGGCAGACCAGTCCCCTCCCAGTGGAATCAGCCTGAAGGGACGCAATAGCCTGGCCCATAGGAATTACTCTGCTCTACTATATGATGCTTAAGCATGATGACTGATTACAGAGTGACTTGATTAACAACTGGAAGAGTCCGACATGGAAAGTTGATCCTTGGCAGTCCCAAACAGGCTGCCTAAGGCAAGACTAGGGTATTATTTGACATCACCAGAGGTGGATTCAAAAAGAAAAAACAGTGGTGATAACTAGATCCTACTGAGATGAATTCCAATGCACTCTTCTGCACAATTTGTGATATTTTCTCTCCTACAAAGCTTTTTAACATTCATTTCTTGTCCTACAAGATTGTGCATATTGTCACTAGATTTTATATTAGAGTTTATTTAAAATGTCATATTTTGCTCCTTCCTTCTCTTAGTCCATTTTACCTTCCTCTTTCTACTTCTTATTGTTGTTTTAAATTTTTTTTCTCTCTTGTTACGACTTGTTTCCATTTTGAACTCTTACTATTTCTTCACCCTTCACTTTCTCAAAACCACTTTTCTTGTTATTGGTTATCTCACATTATTTTTCTTGTTCTTAAAATACCCTTATTCTGTCTCCACATTTATCAATCCTTGCTTGTTGGTTATGGATAGGGTGGTTGTTGTTGCATTTCTTCAAGTTTGTCTCTAGATGTTCAATACTTTGCTATGTCAAATCTCAAATTTTACTGTTATCCTGATTTAATCCATTATGCCTTTCTCCTACTGTTTCTGCTTTTTGTCCCACATTTTAATTTTCCCTGGCTTAGCCTGGTTTTCATTTTTCACTCTTAGCATTCCTTCTCCCTTTGTTATCTCAAAATCACTTCCCTACCCTCTTAACAACTCTTAAGCTTTTTTATTTCTTTTTTCCCTCTTATTCATTCCAATTCCACTTATATTAATCTTAGCTCATTTGTTGATGATAGGGTTATGGTGGATCTTTTTCTCCAATTTGGCTCCTATATATTTTTGTAAAGATTTTATTTGTTTATTTTTAGAATGAGGGGAAAGAAGGGAAAAAGAAAGGGAGACAAACATCAATGCATGGCTGCCTCTCACACACTGCCCCACTGAGGACCTGGCCCAGAACCCAACCATGTGCCCTTACTGGGAATCAAACCAGTGACCCCCCAGTTCACATTCCAGTGCCCAATCCACTGAGCCACACCAGCTAGCACTGGTTCTTATATTTTTATTTATTTACTTATTTGTTCTTTTTTCTTTCTATCACTGTATCTTTTTAAAATTTCTGTTTAAAACTAATACTATATGCTCACTTTTTATTGCTCCACTATACCTTCTTCACTCTCTTTTTTATTTATTATGTAAATGTTCTATTTGCCTTATCTCTATTTCCTATTATTATTATTGCTGTTCTTCCCTCTATCATCCCAGAATCATTTTCCTTTAAGTTAATCATCTCATATTCATTTCATCATTTTAATAATAGTCTTAATCTCTTTATATCCTTGTAAAAACTGGCTCACTTGCTGTGGACAATGTGATTATGGGTGGGGGTTATTTTTGGAGGAGTGTGCTTTTTTCCCTGGGCTGTTTGGTTTTGCTCTGGCAACATGTGCACAACAGCATACAAGGTCACTAAATAAAGACAAGGAGTGAAATCAGATCAATCTAAAAATCAGGAAAAAAGAAGAATACCTAAAATGGGGAGACAAAGAAAGAATCTTTAATTCTTTTCAAATGAGAGGAAGAATCCCTAGAAAGTGGATTAAATGAAAAAGGGGCAAGTAAGCTATCAGATACTGCATTGAAAATAATAGTTAAAAGGAAGCTCAATGAGCTCAGTGAGAACTACAAAAAATTACAGGGATGCTACAAGGAATTTCATGTACAGTGCATCATCACGAAAAAGGACATAAAAACTATCAATAGGAGCCATAAGGAAATGAAGAACACAGTAGAAGGAATTAAAAACAATTTAGATGAAGCAGAAGATTGAATCAGTGAACTGGAGGACAAGGTAGAAAAAATTCACAGAGACTGCAACAAAAGGAAAAGAGACACAAAAGGAATGAAGATGGTTAAAAGTAGCTGTGTAACAACATGCAATGTAATAATACCCATATCATAAGGAACACCAGAAGGAGAAGAACAGGGGAAAGTCATTGAAAACCTATTTGGAAAAATAATGATAGAAAACTTCTCCATGTTAATGAGAGAAAAAGTCAGCCAAATCCAGGATGCACAGAGTGTCAATCAATATGAATTCAAAGAGGCCCACTCCGGGACACAACACAATAAAAATGGCAAAATTCCAAGACAAAGAGAGAATCTTAAAGGCAACAAGGGACAAACAGGAAGTAACATACAAAGGAGCTACAATAAGGCTGGCAGCTGACTTTTCAATGAAACACTACAAGCCAGAATGGAATGGAAAGAAATATTCAAAGTAATGAAAAGCAAAGCCTGCAACCAAATCTACTCTACCTAACAAGACTCTCATTTAAAATGTAAGGCAAAATAAAGAGCTACCCAGATTAAAAAAAAAAAGGAGGCTAAAAGAACATATCTTCACCAAACCATCATTGAAAGAGGTGCTATAGGGATGTCTTTAAGAAGATGAAGGGGGGGGGGAGAGAGAGAGAGAGAGAGAGAGAGAGAGAGAGAGAAACACAATGTAAATTGATTGAATTCTACAATCAAAAGACATAAGGTAGCTGAACCAGCAATTCCACTGCTGGGATTATATCCTAAGAAGCCTGAAACACCAATCTAAAAGATTGGTGACCCCTAATGTTCATAGCAGCATTATTTACAATAGTCAAGTGCTGGAAACAACCTAAGTGCCTATTAGTAAGTGAGTGGATAAAAAAATATATATGGTACAAGTTCTGGCCAAGATGTAGGCATAAGTAGAAACCCTTTGCTTCCTCACACAACCAAAAGGAGAAAAACAACCAATCTAAAATCAGTAAACAGCCATAAGTGCCAGAAAATCAAACTGCACAGAACTCCCACAACCATGGAATTAAAGAAAAGCTCAAACAGAATGACCAGACTGGTAAGGGGGTGGACATAGAGAAAATGCAGTGAGGCGGTGTATTGTGGGTGTGGGGCTAGCTGTGGTGTAGAGGCAGACTGCAAGGGAGGGACTCACTTAAGGGGAAACAGACTCAGAGGTGGCTGTGGACTACAGTGGTTGCTGCACTAGGAGAATCTCCCAGTCTCAAATGAGAATTTGTTGAAAAGTGTGATAGAGATGAGCAGGTGAGCTGCATTTTTCCCTCTCTGTCCCCTCCCCCATGGGCAGCATTGCATCATAGCAAAGAGGTTTGCCCTGCCTGGGTGAATACAGAAGACCCATCCATTTACAACTTCTCAAGGGTCCCAAACAAAGAAATAGGGCCAAAATGAAAGAACAGTACAAAACCTCAGAAAAACAGCTAAGTGAGGAGGATATAGCAAATCTATCTGCTGGAGAATTTAAAGCTCTGGCCATCGAAATGCTCACAGAACTGATTGAACTTGGTCAAAAAATGAAAGAACAAAAGAAAGATACCCCAAATAAAATAAAGCAAAATATTCAGGGAACAAAAAGTGACAGGGAGGAAACCAGGACTCAAAGCAACAATTTGGAACAAAAGGAAGTAATAAACATCCATTGGGAATAGAATGAAGAAACAAGCATCCAAAAAAATGAAGAGAGCCTTAGGAATCTCTGGGACAACCTGAAATGTTCCAATATCCAAATTATAGGGTTTCCAGAAGGAGAAGAACAAGAGCAAGGCATTGAAAACTTATTTGAACAAGTAATGAAGGAAACCTTCCCCAATCTGGTGAAGAAAATAGACTTTCAGGAAGTCCAGGAAGCCCAGAGAGTTCCAAAGATGTTGGACCCAAGGATGAGCACAACAGGGGACATCATCATTAAGTTACCCAAGATTAAAGAAAAAGGAACAATTTAAAAAGCAGCAAGAGGGAAGGAGAGAGTTACCTACAAAGGAGTGCCAATAAGATTATCAGCTGATTTCTCAAAAGAAACCTTACAGACAAGAAGGGGCTGGAAAGAAGTATTCAAAGTCATGAAAAGCAAGGACCTATATCCAAGAATACTCTATCCAGCAAAGCTATACTTTAGAATGGAAGGACAGATAAACTGCTTCCCAGATGAGGACAAGTTAAAGGAGTTCATCATCACCAAACCATTATTATGTGAAAGGTTAAAGGGACTTATCTAAGAAAAGGAAGATAAAAATTATGAACAGTAAAATGACAACAAACTCACAACTATCAACAAATGAACCTTAAAAAAAGAAAGAAAAACAATGAAATGAAAAATAAGCTAACTAGAATAGGAACAGAATCAGTGATATGGACATCCCATAGAGGGTTTTCAGTGGAAAGAGGGAAGGGAGAAATTGGGGGGGGGGTACAGGGTTAAAGAAGCATAATTTGTAGGCATTAAATGAATGGGGAGAGGTAAAAAAATAGTTTAGGATACAGAGAACTCAAGGAACTTATATTTACAACACATGGGCATGAACTAAGGAGGGGATGCTGGATGGTTGGTGGTACAGGGTGAAGGGGAGATAAAGGGGGGAATTGGGAAAAGTTTAATAGCATTATCAATAAAACAGAATTTAAAAATATGGCACATTTACACAATGGAATACTATGCAGCAGAGAGAAAGAATGAGCTCCTACCCTGTGCTACAGTATGAATGGAACTGGAAAGCACTATGCTAAGTGAAATAAGCCAGGTGTTGAAAGAAAAATACCATATGATCTCACCTTTAACTGGAACATAATCAACAAAAGAGAAAAGTAAGCAAAATATAACCAGAGACATTGAAAGTAAGAACAATCTGACAGTAACCAGAGTGCAGGTGGGAGGAGATAATGAGGTGAAAGGTTTTCAGGAACTACTATAAATGACACATGGACAAAATCAAGGGGGAGGGTGGAAGCAAGGAAGGGTGGGGGTTTGGCTGGGGTGATGGGATCAGTGGGGGAAAATACAGACAACTGTAATACAACAATAAAATATTTTAAGAAAAAACATGACCCCCATATATGCTGTCTACAAGAGACACACCTCAGAACAAAAAACCTACACTGGCTGGAAGTTAAGGGTTGGAAAAAATATCCCAAGCAAACAAGAAAATATTCCAATGAGATAAGAAAAATACCTGAGGTAGCAATATTTATATCAGACAAAATAGATTTCAGAACAAAAGCCGAAAGAGAGACAAAGGAGGACATGATACAATACTTAAGGGAAGATTCCGTTAAGAAGATATTACCCTAGTAAACATATATGCACCCAATATAAGAGCACTGAAATATATAATGAAAATCTTAGAGGACTTCAAGAAAAATATTAACAACAACACACTCGTGGTAGGGGATTCTAACCCCATTATCAACAATGGATAGATCTTCTGAGCAAAGAATCAAGAATAATATTGTGAGATTGAATAACACTCAAGATAAAATGGACTGAATTGATATGTACTGAATTTTTCAGGCCAAAGAAGCAAAATATGCATTTTTTTCACATGTACATTGAACATTTCCAAATATAGACCACATGGTAGGTCACCAAGGAAGCCTCAACAAAATCAAGAAAACTTAAATTATATCAAGCATTTTCTCATATCACAATGGCTCAAAACCAGAAACCAGCAAAAAGGAAGAAACTGGAAAACATTCAAATTCATGGAGATTGAATAAAGTGCTATTACATAATTAATAGGTTAACAGTGAAAGCAGGAAGAAATCAAAATGTATCTAAACAAATGAAAATGAACACACAACAACCCAAAACCTATGAGACACAAGGAAGGCAGTCCAGAGAGGGGAGTTCATAGCAATACAGGCCTACCTAGGAAAGAGAGAAAAATATCAAACAAACAACTTAACCCTACATCTACAAGGAGTAGACAAACAACAAACAATTTCCAGAGCAAGTAGAAGGAAAGGGATTTTCCAGACCAGTGCAGAATTAAGTGACATAGAGACTAAAAAACAATGGAAAGGTTAAAAAATCCAGCAGCTGATTCTTTGCAAACATAAACAAAGTCAACAAGCCTTTAACCAGATTCATCAAGAAAAAAAAAGATAGAGGAGCCCCCCCAAAAGTAATATGAAAGAAAAAAGATGAGAAATTCCAACCAATACCACAGAAATACAAAAAAAAAGTAAGAAATTACTGCAAACAAGTATATGACAAGAAATTTGATAAGCTTTGTGAAATGCACACATTACTAGAAACAGATAATCTTCCAAAACTGAATAAAGAAGAAGAAAGCCTGAACAGATCAGTAACAGGTAGTTAATTTGCCACAGTAATCAGAAAAAAAATTGTGTCACACGAAAGCACTGGACTGGAAGGCTTCACAGGTGAATTTTACCAAACATTTAGGGAGGAGCTAACTACTATCCTTGTCAAACTATTCCAAAAAATTCAAGAAGAAGGAAGACAACCTCTTTTTATGAGGCCAGCATCATCCTAATTTCCAAAACCAAGTGAATACAGAAGAAAGGAAACTACAGGTCAATATCACTGATGAACATAGATGCCAAAATCTTCAACAAAATATTGGCAAACCACATCCAGCAATAATTAGAAAGATCATACACCATGATCAAATGAGATTCATCCCAGGGATGCCAGGGTGGTAGAGTAGTCACAAAACAAAACATGTAATACATCACATAAATGATATGAAAAACAAAATCTACATGATCATATCAATAGACTCAGAAAAAGCATTTGATAAAGTATACAACCCCTTTATGATAAGAACGCTCAGTAATGTGGGAATGGAGAGAGCATACCTTAACATAATAAAAATCATATATAAGAAAACTCCAGCCCTGGCTGGCATAGCTCAGTGGATTGAGCATGGGCCTGCAAACCAAGGGGCTGCCGGTTCGATTCCCAGTGTACGGCACATGCCTGGGTTGCAGGCCAGGTTCCCAGTAAGGGGGCATGTGAAAGGCAACCACACATTGATGTTTCTCTTCTTCTCTTTCTCTCTTCCTTCCCCTCTCTAAAATTAAATAAATAAAATCTTTAAAAAAAGAAAGAAAACTCCAGCCAACATCATACTCAAAGGGCAAATATTAAAAGATTCTCCCTAAAATTAGGAACAATACAAAGATGTCTACTTTCACCACTTCTTTTCAGCATAGTATTGGAACTTGTAGCAAGCAGACAAGAAAAATAAATATAATGCATCCAAATTGGAAAGGAGGAAATAACACTGTCATTTTTTGCAGATGATATGATATTGTACATAGAAAACCCTATAGGCTCCACCTAAAACTAATTTACTTAACAATTGAGCCCTGGCTGGTGTAGCTCAGTGGATTGAGTGCGGGCCTGCAAACCAAACAATTGAGGTTCGATTCCCAGTCAGGGCACATGCCTGGGTTGCAGGCCAGTTCTGGTTCTCAGCAGGGGACACATGAGAGGCAACCATACATTGAAATTTCTCTCCCTCTCTTCTTTCCCTTCCCCTCTAAAGATAAGTAAATAAAATATTGGAAAAAAAACAATTGAATATGGCAAAACAGCAGGATACAAAGTCAATATTCAGAAATTGAAGGCATTTTTGTACACCAACGATGAAACAATGCAAATAGTAACTAGGAGATAATATCCTTTAGTGTAGCTACAAGAAAGATAAAATATCTAGGAATAAACTTAACCAATGAGGTAAAAGAATTATAATGAAAAACTATAGAACACTGAAGATGGAAACTAGGGAAGATACAAACAAATGGAAGCATATACCATCTTCATGTATTGGAATAATTAACACCATTTAAATGTCCACGCTACCCAAATCATTCAATAGATTCAAAGCAATCCCTATAAAAACACTAATGACATATTTCAAAGATTTAGATAAACTATTTCAAAAATTTATATGGAGTCAGAAATGACCCCAAATAGCCTCAGCAATCTTGATAAAGAAGAACATAGTAGCAGGTACCACAATTTCTGATATCAAACTCTACTACAAGGCAACTGTAATCAAAACAGTGTGGTAGTACCATGAGAAAAGACACAAAGATAATGTTACAGAATATCAAGCCTAGGAACAAAACAATGTCTCTATCATCAATTAATATTTGACAAAGGGGAAAGAAGCATAATATGGAGTAAAAATAGACTGTTCAACAAATGTTACTGAGAGATCTGGAATGGTATATGCAAAGAAAAAATAAACTAAGCCACCAACTTACACCATACACCAAAATAAACTCAGAATACATGGATAAAAGACTTAAACATGAGCCATGACATCATAAATCTCCAAGAGGAAAACATAGGCAGTAAAAATTCAGATATCCCATTGTCACAGGAAATAAAGCTAACTCTCTGTCTCGGACCCCAGATAAGCCACCTGCAGCAGGCCTCAGATAATTTATGCCCCTGCCAGCTAACTCTCTGTCGCGGGCCCCAGATAAGCCACCTGTAGCAGGCGTCAGATAATTTATGCCTCTGCTGACTCCTCTCTGTCTCGGGCCCTAGATAGCTCCCAGCTGA
This sequence comes from Carollia perspicillata, assembly GCA_004027735.1. Classification (NCBI taxonomy): domain Eukaryota; kingdom Metazoa; phylum Chordata; class Mammalia; order Chiroptera; family Phyllostomidae; genus Carollia; species Carollia perspicillata. The sequence continues at coordinate 12,837 of PVKM010003624.1, read as the reverse complement.
CCTTGTACCAGACTCCAGATGGTTTACGTCTATGCCCCCCCTTGCTTGTGTTGTGACTCCTCCTCTTCTCACCTCACTGTAAGAGTATTTAATCACCCACCTAACCCCTCCTCAGGGCCCAGAATTTGGAGGCTGCAACCTCTGGGTCTGCACGCATGAATAAAGGCTTACTCTGTCATCCCAAATTGTGTAAGAGTCCGTTTTTCCACAATATCATGTAGCAATAGTTTAATTGGTACATCCTTTAGTGCAAGAGAAATGAAATAAAGAAAGAATAAACAAATGGGACTACATAAAATTACAAACCTCTTTATAGCTAAAGAAAGCATCATCAAAATGAAAATAGAACCAACAATATGGAAAAACTAACAACTATATTTGCCAATGATACATCAAACAACAATTTGATCTCCAAAATATACAAAGAACACATATGACTCAATGCCAGGAAGACAAAAAATCCAATTTAAAAATGGGCAGATGACCTGAGCAAACACCTCTCCAAGGAGGACATACAGAGTGCCCGCAGGTAGATGAAAAGATATTCAACATCACTAGCCATCAGAGAGATGCAAATTAAAACACCAATGAGATACCACCTGACATCAGACAGAATTATCATGATTAACAAATCAACAAACAAGTGCTGGTGAGACTGTGGAGAAAAGGGAACCCTAGTGCATAGTTGGTGGGAATTCAGAATGGTGCAGCCACTGTGGAAAACAGTATGGAATTTCCTCAGAAAATTAAAAATGGAACTGCGTTTTGACCCAGTGATTCCACTCCTGGGATTATACCCTATGAATCCTGAAACAACAAATCAAAAGATCCTATGCACCCCAATGTTCATAGCAACATTAATTACAATAGCCAAGTCCTGGAAACAGCCTAAGTGCCCATCAGCAAATAAGTGGATCAAAAATCTATGGTACATTTACAAGATGGAATACTACGCAGCAGAAAGAAACCTTTTTGTGACAGAATTGATGGATCTGGAGAGTATTATTCTAAGTAAGGCAGGTGGCTGAACAAAAGTACCATATGATCTAACTTATAACAGGAACCTAATGAGAAAAACAAACAAATGAGCCAAATATAACCAGAGGCATGGAAACAAGAACAAACTGGCAGGGACCACAGGTGTAAGTGGAGGGGTATAAGGGATGAAAGAAGGGAAAAGGTCTAGTTAAAGGACAAGTATAAATAACTCACACACAGGGAAAACAGGTTAGGGATTGACTGTGGGAGTGGTGGGGTGGATGGGACAGGGGAGAGCAACAGGAGGAAATTGGTACAACTGTAACATAACAACAACAAATAAAATAAAAATAATAATAAAATGTAAAATAAAATAAAATAAAACAATATAATATAATATAATAATACAATACAACACAACACAACAAACACAATATGATATGATATAATATAATGTAATGTAATGTAATGTAATATAATATATACATATAAACATGTATACTACCCTGGCTGGTGTAGCTCAGTGGATTGAGCACCAGCCTATGAACCAAAGGGTTATTGGTTTGATTCCCAGTCAAGGAACATGACTGTTTTAGGCCAGGTCCCCAGTGGCGGGTGCACAAGAGGCAACTACACATTGATGTTTCTCTCCCTCTCTTTTTCCCTCCCTTCCCATCTCTCTAATAATAAATAAATAAAATAGTACATAAATAAATATATATAAATGTTTACTGCACTGTGTAAACCATTCAATTTCCATTTTTGTTGGGATAAGACCCAATTTTTTAAAAAAAAAAATTGTATCTTATTATTTATGCTATTATACTTTCTCAAATCTTTCCTTTGTGTTCAGTGTACTGAGCTGCCCCTCCCCTCAGGCAGCCACACTATTGTCCATGTCTATGGGTCATGCATATATGTTCTTTGGCTACTGTATTCTCTATGCTGTAGTTTACATCCTCATGACTCTTCTGTAATTACCAATTTGTACTTCTTAATCCCTTCGTTTTTTCACTTATTCCACTACCCACTCCCATCTGGCAACATCAAAACATTCTCTGTGTCTGTGGTCTGTTTCTCTTCTGCCTAATTATTTTGCTTTTTTAAAAATAATTATCGGTAGATATGTATTTATTGCCATTTTATTGTTCATATTTTTACCTTCTTCCTCTTAGAGAAGATCCTTTAACATTTCTTATAATATGGTCTGGTGGTGATGAACTCCTTTAGCTTGTTTTTCTTTTTTTTTCTTTTCTTTTTTTTGGCCTTGAAAGTTCTTTATCTGCCCTTCAGTTCTAAATGATAACTTTGCTAGGTAGAGTATCTTGGTTTTAGGTTCTTGCTTTTTAGTACTTTGAATATTTCTTGCCAACCTCTTCTATCCTGAAATGTTTCTTTTGAGAATTCATCTGACAGTCTTATGGGAACTCCCTTGTAGGTACAAACTGCTTTTCTCTTGCTGCTTTGAAGATACTTTCTTTGTCTTCTCCTTTGGTATTTTTATTATGATATATCTTGGTGTGGGCCTCTTTGGATTCATCTTGTTTGGGATGCTCAGAACTTTGGGGATTTGTATGTTTATTTTCTTCACCAGGTTGGGGAAGCTTTCTGTCATTATTTTTTCAAATAGGTTTCCAATTTCTTATTCTGTCTCTTCTCCTTCTGGCACCCCTATGATGCAAATGCTGTAACACTTGAAGTTGTCCCAGAGGTTCATTACACTATCCTCATTTTTTTGGATTCTATTTTCTTATTGCTGTTCTGATTGGGTTTTTTTTTTTTTTGATTCCTTATATTACAAATTGCTGATTTCATTCTCAACTTCTTCTACTTTACTGTTGATTACCTGTAAATTATTTATTTCAATTAGTGTATCTTCATTCTGACCAGATTTTCTTATGCTGTTGAGGCCCACAGTAATGTCTTTGAGCACCCTTATAACCAGTGTTTTGTAGTCTATCTAGTAGATTACTTATCTTAATTTTATTTCATTCTTTTTCTGGAGTTTTCTCCTGTTCTTTCATTTGGGCCATGTTTCTTCATCTCCTAATTTGACAGCATTTATGTGTTTGTTTCTATGTATTAAGTAGAGTTGTTACATCTCCTAGGCTTGGTAGAGTTAACTAACGTAGTAGGGTTCCCAGATATTCCAGTAGCACAGCCTCCCTTATTACACAAGCTGGATACTCAAGATGTACCCACCTTATGGGTTGTGTACACCCTACTGTTATAGTTGAGCCTTAATTTCTGTTGGCACCTCCAAGGTCATCCACTACTTGTGTTCTGACCAAGGTCACACAGCATAAGCTACAAAGCAATATGTAGATGGCTGCTACTTATTCTGGGCTTACAAATTACCAGGTGAGGCCAAGCTGTGAACCATGGCCTGCTGCTGCTTGTGCCAGGTCTAGAGCAACTTAGCAACAGGTATGGGGATCAGTGAAGCCAGATGCTGCTTGTTTGAGAGAATTTAGGAAACTCTGAAGCATGGGCCAAGACAGGCTTTTCATATGGAAAAGCCACCAGGAACAGCTTGGCTGGGTGCAAAAATTGGGTGTGGCAGGGAATCAGGAAATCACCAGGGTTGGGCAAACAGTGTGAGCCAGGTTGATGAAGTCTCAGGTATGGCACCTGCCAGCCACCTCTGTGGTTCTGTGATGGGAGGGCTCAGAAAAAGAGCAATGGCCTCTGCCAGCAGTTCTCTCTGGGAGGAAACTGCTCGTGAGCTCTAATCCTGATGCTGGACAATTCAGTTCCTCCCTGCGAGTCCCTGATACCTTTCAATCTGCTATGTCCACGCTGGACCTCAGAGGGAGTAAGTCTGTGCTTGAGCCCTTTAAGAGGAACTGCCTGGGATTCCATAAGTCTCTGCCTTCCACAGCCTCAATCCCTGGTGGTTTTTACAGCCAGAAGTTATGGGGACTTATCTTCTTGGCACTGGACCCATGGCCTAGGGAGCTTAGTATGGGGCTAAGACTCTCACTACTGAGATATCATTCCTGACTTTTATCTGCTGTACATAAGGGCAAGGCCAGCCCAGTTCATACCTTCATCTCTCCTACCAGTTTCCATTGGTTTCTTCTTTAATCCATACTTTTAAGACTTCCATTCAGTTCAATTTCTAAAGGTTCTGACTGATGGTTGTTCTGTAGCCCAGTTGTAATTTTGATGTAGTTGTGCAAGGAAATGGGACATGTTTACCTTCACTGCAATCTTACAGGACATTCCCAACATAAATTCTTACAAGCTTATCAACTGGAAGCTGCCTGTCACTAAAGCTTTATCTTATGCCACAGTCTTCCTCATACTTTGGAATTAGACATTGAGTTTATTGTCTCAATCGGTCTTACTTTTTACTGCTTCAGGGAATTCATGTGTGCTGGATTGTCTGTTAAAAACCTTTTCCCTTGCTTAGGCTTTAAAAATATATATATATATAATCTGTATTATATTTTCCATTACCATTTAGTCCCCTTATACCCATTCTCCCCAGTAATAACCACCCCATTGCCCATGTCCATGAGTTCTTTTTCTATTTTTGCTCAATCCCTCCACCTGCTAACCTTCACCCCCCACTAGCTGTTGTCTGTTCTCCATCTATGAATATGTTTCTGTTTTGTTTCTTAGTTCAGTTTGTTCAATAGATTCCACATATGAGTGAAATCATATAGTATTTGTCCTTCTCTGACTGGCTTATTTCATTTAGCATAATGTTCTCCAGGTCCCTCCATATTGTTGTAAAAAGTAATATTTTATTCTTTCTTACTGCCAAGTAGAATTCCATTATGTAAATGTCCCCAAATTGTTTTATCCACTCATCTATTGATGGATGCTTGGGGGGCTTCCATATCTTAGCAATTGTAAAATGATGCTGTGGGGAGCATAGGGGAGCTTATGTTTTTTTGAATTAATGTTTTGGGTTCCTTTGGATATATTCACAGAAGTGGGATCACTGGGTCAAAAGGAGATCCATTTTTAATTTTTTGAAGTATCTCCATACTGGTTTTCACAGTGGCTGCAACAGTCTGCATTCCCATCAACAGTGCAACAGTGTTCCCCTTTCTCCTCATATTTGCCAGCACTTCTTGTTTGTTGACTTATTCATAACAGTCATTCTGACAAGTGTGAAATGGTATCTTTTTGTGGTTTTAATTTGCATTTCTCTGATGGTTAGTGACACTGATCATCTTTTCATATGTCTATTGATCATATGTACGTATTCTTTAAAGAAGTGTTTATTCAGGTCCTTTGCCCATTTTTTAATTGGCTGTTTGTTTTTTGGTGTTGAGTTTTGTGGGTACTTTATAAATTTTGGGTATTAACTTCTTATCAGATGTATCAGCTAATACGTTCTCCCTTTCTGTGGGTTGTCTTTTTATTTTGTTGATAATTTTATTTGCAAAAACTTTTTAGTTTGATGAAGTACCATTTGTTTATTTGTTCTGTTTCTCTTTTCTAGGGAGATATACTTGATAAAAATTTGTACAAACAATGTCCATGATTTGCTGCCTATGCTTTTTCTGGGATATTTTTTAGGAACCATCTTGCCTGGTTTCAGAAGCTGTAACCCCACTGACAGGTGAAAAGGCCTTGTGGCTAGGGTACTTTGGGACGATAAGCCAGTAAGGAGACAAAACTTATCCTCCCAGCAGGGGTGCAGTCTCTGTTCCCTTTACCTCACCCTGCTCAGCCTCTGGAGGATGACTGGATAGTCAATGATGGGTAAGATTCCTCAAGGAAGGAACAGCCTAATACAGGCACAGTTGAAAAGGGGCCATCAGGAAAGGACTTAGGGGGTTGTGGAGGAGGGACAAAAGACCCTCATCCCTTAGCTTTATCATAGCCGGAGTCCTCATTCTATCTGTAAAAAGTATCCTAATCTCTTGGCTGCCTTGCTTCCCCCACCTGATTCAGGCCTGAAAAAATGCTGAAGGGTGGGTGCAGCCCTGTGTCAGAACTGGCGGTTCCCAGTGGGGGAGGGGTGATCAAGCCTGAGAAAGAATGCATTAAATCCTGTGAAACCTGCTTTGCTAAGAATGCCTTCAATTTATATTTTAAGGGTCCAAGCACAAAATAACTTTATTTCCCAAGGTTTTACAGTCAATTGCCATCATCCTGTCTACCAGGCCCCGACTCAAAGGGACCCCCATGATCCCAGAAATGTTCTCTGTAAACAATACCTCCTTTCTTTGATATGCATCCCTATGCTAGTTAAACTTAATAAAAGCCCATTGAGGGAGAGGCTTGAGACCTTTCTCCTCTGAGAAACCAGTCAGCCTTTCCTCTCCAGGAAGATCATGTCTTTGTGGACTTATTCTCATCTGTGGCAGCCAGGAGAGCTCTGCTGGACAAAGCTCCCCCACAGATACTTATGGTTTGGGGTCTAACATTTAAGTCTTTGCTACATTTTGAATTTATTCTTGTGTGTGGTATGAAAAGGTTATCTAGTTTCATTTCTCTGCATGTATCTGTCCAATTTTTCCAGCACAGTTTGTTGAATAAACTATATTTAGCCCATTGTATGTGCTTGCTTCTTCTGTTGAGTATTAATTGACTATAAAGTTATAGGTTTATTTCTGGATCTGTATTCTGTTCCATTGATATATGTGTCTCTTTTTATGACAGTACCATGCTGTTTTGATTACTATAGACTTGCAGTATAGTTTGATATTAGGCAGTGTGATTCCTCCAACTTTATTCTTCTTTCTCAGGATCACTGTTGCCATGTGGGGCCTTTTGTGCTTCCATATGCATTTTTGAAATATTTGTTCTGCTTCTATGAAATATGTCATTGGAGTCTTGATAAGAATTATATCGACTCTATAGATGGCTTTGGGTAGGATGGACATTTTAATGATGTTAATTCATCCCATCCATGAACACTATATATACTTCAACTTATTTGTATCTTCTTCAATTTCTTCCTTCAGTGTCTTTTAATTTTCAAAGTACAGATCTTTTACATGCTTGGTTAGGTTTATTCCTAGGTATTTTATTCGTTTTGAAGCAATTGTGAATGGACTTGTTTCCTTAATTAGCCTTTCTGTTCATTTGTTATTGGCATATAAAAATGCAAATTATTTCTGATTGTTAATTTTTTATCCTATGATTTTGCTAAATTCATTGATCACTTTAGCAGTTTCCTGGTGGAATCTTTGGGGTTCTCTGTGTACAGTATCATGTCATCTGCAAATAAAAACTGTTTTACTTCTTCCTTTCCAATTTAGACGTCTTTTATTTTTCTTCTTGTCTGATTGCTGTCTCTATGACTCCCAGCACTATGTTGAAAAAAGTGGTGAAAGTGGACATCCCTGTTTTGATCCTGATCTTAAGGACAACACTTATAGTTTGTGCCAATTAAGTGTGATGCTGGTAGTTTGTCACACATGGCCTTTATTATGTTTAGGTATGTTCCCTCTATTCCCACCTTGCTGAGAATTCATTATAAATGAGTGCTGGATTTTATAAAAATGTGTTTCTGCATCTATTGATATGATCATGAGGTATTTATCCTTCATTCTGTTTATGTTGTGAATCACATTTACTGATTTATGAATATTGTACAAACCTTGCTTTTCTGGAATAAATCCCACTTGATAATGGTGTATGATTTTTTTGATGCATTGCATTATTCAGTTCATATTTTGTTGATGATTTTAGCATCTGTGATCATCATTTAGCTGACATCATTTCTTACACCTCAATATAAGTATAGGTGCTTTAGGAAGACATCAAAAGTCTAAAACTACATTGACCCCACTTGTTATATGATCCTACTGCAATACATTCTTCTACCTTCGTTAAACTCTTAAAATTTTAAGCAGTCTCCACAACAATCTGTTTTTTCATCACTGTCCAACACCTGAGGAGTTCCTAGCACATAGCAGGTGCCTAGTATTTGTTTAATGAACTTATGACTCTAAAGTTCAGATTTTCTATTTGAATTGATAATGAAAAGTGTTCATGTTCACTCTCATAAAACATTTTTTTTTTATTTTTTAAATTTACTTATTTTTAAAGAAAGGGGAAGGGAAGAAGAAAGAGAGAGACAGAAACATCAATGTGTGGTCACCTCTCACACACCACCAACTGGGGACCTGGACCACAACCCAGGCATGTTCCCTGATTAGAAATCAAATCAGTGACCCTTTAGTTTGTAGGCCGGTGCTCAATCCACTGAGTCTCACCACCCAGGGCTAAAGCATTCTTATTTTTTATCCTCACCTGAGGATGTTTTTACTGATTTTAGAGGGGAGGGAGGGAGGGAGGGTGGGAGGGGGAGAGAGAGAGAGAGAGAGAGAGAGAGAGAGATAAAGCAGCCACCTACCAAATGTGCCACAAATGGAGATCAAACCCACTATCTAGGCATGTACCCTGACTGGGAATGGAACCTGCAATATTTTGGTGTATGAGATAGTGCTCCAAACAACTGAGCTACCCAGCCAGTGCTAAAGCATTCTTATGTAAACCATTGCATTAAACACCACAAAATCATAATGAATACAAAAGAAGTAAATTCACTTCATTGTATTTCTTCTCTACTTACGTGAATTATGATGTGAACATATTTACCATGACATTCTGTCATCTTGAATTAATATGGTCTGAAATATATACTTATTTATTTCTTCTCTTTCATATCTGGGACTTTAACATCTAAAAGAGCTCTCAGACCAAAATCAGTAATGTGAAGGATTTATATTGTCTAATGAAACTTAATCATATCCATTATATCTAAGTGGCTTACTGCTTCATACATTGCCTCAGCATCAACCTCTCTAGGAAGTCTCCCCTAAGCCTTATCCCAATAGATTTAATGACACCTTTATGGGGCTATATTGGAACTATTTGCATATTTGTAATATTACACACACGATTTTTTTCTATATCACTTACACCTGTTAGACTGTGATCTTATGAGGATGAGTACTAAGCTTTATCCATTTCCATGTATCAAAAGTTTAGTACAGTGTCTGTTATCGAGTAGATTCTCACTTCACAATTGCTGTATCATTGACTTGTATTAACATGCCCTCTTGTGTACAATTAATTCTCATATAATGAAACATGGTTAGGTAAGTTTGTTGTGGTAGTAGTGGAAATTCCATTCACTGAAAAATGAATGGAATTGGGATTCCTGGTCAAATTACAGTAATAACAAAACAAATTATTTAAATGTTGGACCCCAAGGAGGATTCAATTAGATGGTAAATTGTATATAGATATCTAGTTGCAATCCCTCCAAATCCCACCAAATTTAGGTAAAAACTGTTTAAATATATAAACCCAAAAGTCCTGGAAGACCATTAGAATAGACAATATCAATATTTATGAAGTAGAAAACAGATGAATTAGTGTTAGTGGACTAAGTAAACCTGAGATGGTAGAGACCTCAGGAAGTAGTAGAGAATACTGAGAAATAACACAATTTATAATTCAATGTTCCTTTGGAGTCAGAAAGTGACAATGCCAGGTACCTTTAGATCTGAAAGGTAGGGGAAAAACAGGTAAAATTTGAAGGTTTGGCTAAAACTATTTGAAAAGCTATTTTTTAATTCTTAAATCAATGCACTCCCTTTTTATTTTATTTTTAAATTTTTACTTATTGATTTCAGAGAGAAAGATGAAGGAGGATATAGAAAAAAAAAGATTTGTTGTAGCATTTATTTATGCATTCATTGGTTGCTTCTTATATATGCCCTGACTGGGAATTGAACCCACAACCTTGGTATATTAGGATGATGCACTAATCAACCAAGTTACCTGGTCAAGGATATGAAAAACTATTTAATATAAAACAATCCTCTCCCTCATTCCAAAGAACTAGATAAATACTTTTACTCTATGCCCACAAAAGGCATGAGGCTTATTGTCCAGCTATGGGTAAAAAATAGAGGGTCACTGATTGGAAGACACCAGGCACAGTGAACCTGGACACTATCTAAAACACGGGAATTGGGCAGCTATATGCATCATAAGTTGAATGTTTCCCTCACTAAGTTTGTAGAACACTGGCATTACCCTCCAGAAAAAAGATTGCAAAAGTCTTATCTAGATGATCTTATGAGCCCAGGAAAGAAAAGTAAATAAGATGAACAGTCTGCTCATGCACTGAATAAACAAGCTACATTTCAGGCTCTGAGTTGCAATCAGCACTCTTAAATATGAGCAGACAATGAACAGTTAGCAAACCCTGTGGAAAGTATCCAACACATAATTTAGAGACAAAAATAAAAACTAAAACAACTTATAAAAATAAAAATATTTACAACAGAACAAAAAGAAACCTGAAATAAGTGAAGACATGCAAGAAAACCTCAAAAAACAATCAATGATATACTCAGAAAAGGCATTATGCATGTATGAAGCATGATTGGGATGCTTTAAAAAGGAATATTCATAGAATAGTGATAAAAGAACTCTTGGAAACTAAACAAATGATAACAGAGATGTTTCCAGTAATTAACTTCAAAACTATGCAATTTTTCTGGGGTTTTGTGATGTTCATGGTATATGTCAGTTTTTTCTCCTTTTAAAATATATTTTACTGACTATGCTATTACAGCTGTACCATCCCCACCCCCGCATTATCCCCTTTCGACCTGCACTGACCCTCCCTCCAGCATTCCCCCATACTTTACGTGGATGGGTCATAACAAAAAAATTATTTGGCTTCTCCATTTCCTGTACTATCTTAACCTCCACCTCTCTATTTCATGCCTACCAATTATGCTTCTTATTCCCTGTACCTTTTTCCCCATTATCCCCCACCCCCTCCCCACCAATAACCCCCATGTGATTTCCATTTCTATGATTTTGTTCATGTTCTAGTTTGCTTAATTTGTTTTTGTTTTATGTTCAGTTGTTTACAGTTGTGAGTTTATTTTCATTTTACTGTTCATGGCTTTGATCTACTTCTTTTTCTTAGATAGGTCTCTTTAACATTTCATGTAAAAGGGCTTGGCAATGATGATCTCCTTTAACTTTGTCTTATCTGGAAAGCATTTTCTCTACCCTCGCATTCTAAATGATAGCTTTGCTGGATAGAGTAATCTAGGATGTGGATTCTTGCTTTTTATGACTTTGAAAACTTCTTTCCAACCCCTTCTTTTTTTTAACCTCCCCAGCACTTGTTTTTTAACATTATATATTTAATTGTTGTTCAAATACAGTTTTCTGTCTTTTACTCTCATCCCAGACCACCCTGCTCCCATTTCCACACCCTTAGTTTTTGTCCATGTGCCCTTTATTCTTGTTCATATAAAGACTTCCCCTTTTCCCCTGAAATTCTCTCACCTCTCTCCTCTGGTCACTGTGAGCCTGTTCTCTATTTCAGTGTCTTTGGTTATATTTTGCTTGCTTGTTTGTTTTATTGTTTAGGTTCCTGTTAAAGATGAGATCATATGGTATTTGTCTTTTACCACCTGGCTTATTGCACTTAGCATAATGCTTTTCACTTCCATCCATGATATTGCAAAGGGTAGGAGCTCTTTATTTCTTTCTACTGCATAGTATTCCATTGTATAAATGTACCATAGTTTTTTGATCCACTCATTTACTGATGGGCACCTGGGTTGCTCTCAGCATTTTGCTATTGTAAATTGTGCTGCTATGAACATTGGGGTTCATAGGTTTTTTGGATTGGTGTTTCAGGCTTCTTAGGATATATCCTAGCAGTGGAATTGCTGGGTGAAAAGGCAGATCCATTTTTAGTTTTTTTTTTTAAATCCATACTGTTTTCCATAGGGGTTCCCAAAACACAAAAGCCCTGGATTGGATGGTTTCACAGGAGAATTCTATAAAGCATTTAAGGAAGAACTCCTATCCTTCATGGACTATTCCAAAAAATCCAAGAAGAAGGAAGATTCCCAAACTCTTTTTATGAAGCCAGCATCATCCTAATCCCAAAACCAGGTAAAGACACAGCAATGAAGAATACGTCAGGCCAATATTGCTGATGAATGTAGACGCTACAATCCTTAACAAAATATTGGCAAACTGCATTTAACAATACATTAAAAAGATTGTACACCATAACCAAGTGTTATCATCCCAGGGATGCAAGGATGGCTCACTATTCACAAATCAGTAAATTTAATACATCACATAAACAAAAGCAAAGACAAAAAACACATGATCATATGAATAGTTGCGGAAAAAGCATTTGCTAAGGTACAGCTCTCATTTATGATAAAAACACTCAGCAAAGTGGGAATAGAGGAAGCATACCTCAACCTAATAAAGGCCATATATGAGAGACCGACAGCCAATATCATACTCAGTGGGCAAAATCCAAAATCTTTTCCACTAAGATCAGGAACAAGACAAGGTTGTCCATTTTAACCACTTCTATTGAATACAGAAATATGGAAGATTTGGAAGATTTAGCCACAGCGATCAGACAAGAAAAAGAAATAAAAGGCATCCAAATCAGAAAGTAGGAAACAAAACCATCATTGTTTCCAGATGACATGATGATGTACATAGAAAAGCCTATAGACTCTGCCAAAAAACTGTTCGACCTAAAAAATGAATTTGGCAAAACAGCCAAATACAAAGTCAATATCCAGAAATCAAAGTCATTTTTGTATACCAACAATGAAACAGCAGAAGCAGAAATCAAGAAAAAAATCCCTTTCGATATAGCAAACAGAAAAATAAAGTACCTAGTAATAAATATAACCAAAGAGGTAAAAGACCTGTATTCAGAAAAACTACACAACACTGAAGAAAGAAATCCAGCCCCTTCTTGCATGCAAGGTTTCTTTTGAAAAATCATCTGATAGACTTATGGGGACTCTTGTAGGTATCTCTCTTTTTTTCTCTTGCTGATTTTAAGACTCTCTCCTTATTTTTTTT
>PVKM010003623.1:0-56425 GCA_004027735.1 Carollia perspicillata | reverse complement strand
AAAAAAAAAGATTAAAGGGAAAGAGGAAGGCTATGCGGTACTAGAAAGTCAATATCCTGCCTATATAGCATTCGTGGGTTAAGGAAAAGAATGGATTTGGCTGGCAATTAAACTTGGACCACAGCTGCCCAATTTGTAACCCTGAAGCTGATGAACCCCCTTACTTTGCAGATAATAGGACCGAGTCCCATCACCAGTGAAAAGTTTACTGAACATGCATCAGCACTGACTGCAAAGTTGGGCTCCTGGAAGCCAACCGCCTATGCTTGCAGGGAGGCGCTTTTTCCCATGTAACCTCTGCTGTAGGCATGATTCTGTACCAGCAAATTGTGGTGGACAGTAGTGACCGGCAGAGTTAATTTTTGCTCCTCATTTTTAGATGCAGCATATGTGACTAGACAAACTCTGAAACTTATTTCACAAGAAATACAAAAAATGAGGAAACAATTCTAAACATGGCTAAGTTATTAGAAGAGGTTTTAACATTTGTCGAATGTTACTAAGCAACAAAGGAATAACATAATTCTTTATCTTGTCAGTTCACAGCAGCCAAAATTGGTGAACACAGAACAGGAGGCTCATGGGGTTTAAAATGACTTCTTTTTTTACAGGGGTAATAAGGAAAGAATAAGTGAAAAGTCTGAGCATTGATAAAAATTTGAAATTGTTTGAATGGTACAAAATGACATGTTCAAGTAGGAGTCAACATACAGGCTAATTTCTAATGTAGCTAAGCTGTAATTTTATGACTATAGACATGGCAGAACCTGGTGATGAATTTAGGGAAATGTTGCTGTGGCTGAATACTCTGATGTTATTAATGCACTTTAGATGAATTGACATTCTTGTAAATGAGCAATGAGCATAGCACATGAACATAAAACAGAATCTTTAGAAGTGTTATTAATCTTTAAAAATGGGAATATTATACATTAATCATCAGTTTGAAAATAATTGACTACTTTTATTTTGAAAAATTGGTTATAATTTTACAAACTTTCAAAAGTCAAATCTTGATTTTAAAAAGGCATACTTAATGGAATGAAATGTGGTTTTCTTTTTATCATCAAATCAACCCTATATACTCATTATGTAGCTTCAGGACTTTTTAATATATGGACATTCTTGTTTTATCAATACCCCTACCAATTTCCCCTTCTAGACTGTTTGGAATCAATTCCCAGACACACCATGTTGTAAATATTTCAGTATGTACTGATATCTCTGTAAGAAAAAGACTTTCAAATATGATACAACCATAATACTATGATCTCAAAACATTGACTATTTCCTTATAGCCATCAAATGTCTTGTCAAGGTTCCCATTTCCCCAGGTGTCTTATAGGACTTTATAATTATTTTTTAGTTTATTTGAATTGAGTTTTAAATAAGAACCTTATATTGCAATTGGTTGTTATCTCTTTTAAACCACAGGATTACTTTTTATTTCTTTTATTTGAGTATTACATACAGTTGAGTCGAACATTCTCACTTTAGAAAGAGTTTAGCCAATAACGTTAAACCCGGTGTTAATTCCACATTCGTATTCACCCTGAAGAATTGTTGGTTCCATTAAATAACTAGTGTTCCTAGTTATTACTTGTAGCATTTTAACAATTGAGAGATCGGATAAAATGATGCTTTGTTAAAATCCATCAGGCAACTGTAGCCAGGATGGAGCAAACGGAATTTCGGGAAGAAACAGAGAAGTTCCCCTCCGATAAGCTGGATAAACTTGTTCAACAAGCTATTATTTCGGCTGTTCCGTGGCTGACGGGAAGGACTAAAGAAAAATGTGGATTATCCAAAGGGAGAATCATGGTTACATTTTATAGTGTCAGAAGATGATAGGACTTAGAGTTTTTTCTCTACTACTAGCTGAAGCAGAGAGTGAGTGGGTGATGGAGTAACGTACAAAATGCAGGAATAAATTCTGCGAGTCCAAGCAGCTTATTGAAGGGCAAAATCAAACTGTCATGAATTCTTCCTTCTCTGTGAACTGCAGGAGGAGTTGATTGACTGAGAGAAGGCACAGGAAAATAAAAATTGTCAAGGATATTTTCAAAAGATTTCGTACTATGGTTATTCTGGGTATTGTGTATTTGCTTTGTCTGGATAGCTGACACTTCCCATATTTCAATCCCTGTGTATGGCTTGGTGTGTGCCGGCCAGATCCCTTATCACGCCCATCCATTTGTCGTTGTTTATCTTCACCTTTGTCCAAGAAGTCCCTTTAGTCATGCTAGGGTCACAGTGCACTGGCCTTAGGGAACCAGAAGTCTGTTAGTGACCACTGTGAGTAGCTTTTCCAGCGGTGGTGAAGGGATGATGCTTAAATTAAAAGGCATCATTTCAAGAGGGTGGTGATTGCTGGGGGGAGGGTATATAAAGGGACTGAAAGGTAATGGAAAAATATAATAAAGATGATAATTTTTAAAAAGTCCTTACTTCTAATACAGGCATTAGGGTTACAACTGTGGTTTTGAGGCTAAGCAAAGGGATGTTTCCTACATATAAAAAATCAAATACTGAGCAATGCAAACTGACTTTTGGTTAATGATTTCTTCATTTGTTCATTCACTCATTTAAGAGTGGCTCTTGATTATGCTTACTTGTTAATTTTAAAACAAGATGAAACACTGGTGTTTTTTAGTCTTATTCTAGAGAATCTGATTTAAAATTGTTCTGGACTGGGTGTGGGCATCTATCTGTTTAAAAGCTCCCATGTTTCCAGTCTAGAGCAGGTTTGAGCATAGTTGTTTAGGTGCTGGATGCAATGGCAAACCATGCAGATAATGGCCATACTCATGGCAAACATGTTCTGGAGAGAGAAAGGAGGACCATAAACACATGGGTAAGATGAATTCATCTAGTGCTAGGCTCTGTGGAGGAGACTCAGGTAGAGGGAAAGAAGAGAGAGGTATTGAGAAAGAGCTTGTTTAGAAAAAGTATCCTGGGAAGCCTTCTCGGGGGAGGCGAGAATGGAACAGAAATTTGGTTTTATTATACGCAAGAGAAGAGGAAAAAGAAGGAACATTATTTCTTCAAGATGGGTCAAAATATGCAAAAGTCATAAATAAAAATGTTTATTTTAGTGTTATGAGCTTTATTTCCCTTAGAAATGTAGGTATCAGGACTTGACCTTTTACTAGTTTAATTTTATTAGACCTACCTTATGTCAGGCACTCTGCCAGTCATTGGGAGCACAGGATGAATCAAGCACAGGAAACTGTGACTCCAGGGCAGCACCAGTGCACATGTGCAACATGGAATGAGATGTGCTAACACGGAGGTGATGGCAGGGAGGAGCCCTTGACCCATCAGTGCCCTTGGGAATCCCTTTCACGCATTCCAGGGGCCACTCAGCCTAGTTTCTACTTAGCAATTCTTTTCACCTCAGTTTTGACTTTCGCCTTAAATATTTTAGAGAAGAGGTTTTAAATGAAAGATAAAGTTGAACTATGTTAGGCAATTGTACTGCTCTTTGGGTAGAATTGATCAATTGAAAAATTTAGTATAAGAACATTTACTCTTTTATTGTGAACTGCTAGGTTCTGTAGGGATTCAAAATGAATACTATGTAGTTAGCTCTTTGGGTGAATTTAAGGAAAAGGAGGCACAACAGAAAATTATAAGTGCTCTAATAAGGTATGCACACGGTGTGTGGGCAACTGGAGGAGGGAGTGAAGAACTTCAACTGATAATAAACTTTGCCAGGATCCAGGTTCCCTCAGGGAGCTACTGCTGGCTCCATTTATATTTATCCTGCAGGTGATACAACCAAGAAGGAGCGGTTTTCAGTGGAACCTCTTTATCAAGGTGATAAATTAGGTCAATAGTTGATCATTTAAGACCATCTTGAAAGATAGTTAAAGGGATGCTTATCTTTAATAATTGTATTTATTCTGATTTTCTTTTTAGATGATGTTTTCTTTTTATCCTGTGTTTTACTTTCCGTTCAGAAGCTATTCTGGGTGCTTTTTAGTGGTTCATTAACACCCCAAGGTAACATTCTGTGTTTGGCTTTTATAGAAACCATAAACAGGACTTAGAGAAATAAGTGCAGATGAAAACAGGAGCTAAATAGTAATAGTAATTTCACAACACCTTTGCCCTCTGGGAGTTTAGCATCTTATGAAATATAAACAAGGATACTGAGACTTCACAGTGGGAAGGTGGCAGAAATCATTGCCACTATTTAGAAAGGGAGTTTTCCCTGAGAATCTCTGTGGAAAAGAAAAGTGAGGCAGTATAATCATTTTATAGCTATTCTAAAAATATCCTTGAGGGAAGAGCCTTCTCGTGTTAACCCAATTTCCTACACAACGACTGTTGGTTATGAACACATTCCTTACTTTTAACAATGGCAAACCTTTAACAAGTATTTGCTATTATCAGTATCATTCAACATTTGGTTAAGTGATAAACCTCCAGATTACATCTTAACTGACTGTACATATCAAAAGGTTTAGCCTTCTTACTAGGAACTATTCTGTATTTAATATTTGATTCTATTCCTCTACGAGTTGATTTTACCCTACTACACTGACTATAATAACATTGATGTGGCAGTGAGCTCTAACCAAATACAGAGCTTGGTCTTGTTTTCACCTTTCTGGAAATAAAGTTGACACACAGAAATTCTGTATGTTTAAGGCACGCAACTTGGTATTTTGATATATGTGTACACTGTGAAATGAATACCACAATCAAGTTAACACATTCATCACCACTCATAGCCTTCCTTCCTTCCTTCCTTCCTTCCTTCCTTCCTTCCTTCCTTCCTTCCTTCCTTCCTTTTCTTTCTTTTTTTATGCTGAGGACACTTAGGATTTACTCACTTAGCAAATTTTAAGTATACAATAGTATCATTTTATTAAATTTTTTAAAATTGAATTTATTGGGGTGACATTGGTTAATAAAATTATGTAGGTGTACAAGTGTCTCTTCCAGATCCAAATTTTATTTTATTTGGATCTATACCCAGAAGTGGAATTACTGGATCATGTGGTAGTTGTATTTTTGATTTTTAAAGGAACTTCCATGGGGTTTTCCATAGTGGCTGCATCAGTTTCTATTTCCACCAATAGTGCACAGGGGTTCCCCTTTTTCCACATCATCACCAACTTGTTATAATTTGTCTTTTTAAAAAAGATTTTATTTATTTACTTTTAGAGAGGCAGAGGGCCGAAGAGAGGGAGAGAAACATCAATGTGTGGTTGCCTCTTGTGCAGCCCCTACTGGGGACCTGGCCTGCAACCCAGACATGTGTCTTAGACTGGGAATCACATCAGCAACCCTTTGGTTTGCAGGCTGGCACTCAATCCATTGAGCCACACCAGCCAAGTCTTTTTTAAAATAGTCCTTGTAACAGGCATGAAGTGATATCTCATTCTGTTTTTTGCTTGCATTTTCTTAATATGGTATATCACATTAATTAATTTGCATATGTTGAACCCTCCTTGAATCCCAGGGATTCATCCCCCTTGATCATGGTGTATCATGCTTTATATGTACTGTTGTTCATATGTAATGTTCATATGTAAATACGTAATGTTGTTGAATCTGGTTTGCTAGTATTCTACTGAATATTTTGTATCCATGCTCATTAGAGTATTGGCCTGTAGTTTTCTTTTCTTGTGGTCTCTTTGTCTGGCTTTGGGATCAGAGTTTGGAAGTATTCCCTTCTTTTCTCTTCTTTGGAAGCATTTAAGGAGGTTTGGTATTAATTCTTTGACTGTTTGGTATAATTCATCAGGAAAGACATCTGGTCCTGGGTTTTTATTTATTGAAAGGGTTTTGATTACTGATTCAATATTTTTATTTGTTATTGGTCTGTTTATACTTTCTACTTCTTCTTAATTCTGCATTGGTAGATCGTGTATTTCTAAGAATTTGCCCATTTCTAATGGATTATCCAATTTATTGGCGTATAATTGTTCAAAATAGTCCTTTAAGATCTTATTTCCGAGACACCTGTTGTCATATGTTCTCTTCCATTTACGATTTCATTTAAGTCATCTCTGTTTCCCTTGGTTAGTGTAACCAATTGTTTGCCAATTTAGTTTCTTTTTAAAAATCCAACTTTTAGTTTTGTTGGCCTTTTCTTTTCTTTTCTATTCTCTATTTCATTTATTTCTACTTGAATCTTCATTATTTGGTCCCTTCTGATAATTTTGGGATTAGTTCTTTATTTTCTAGTTTTGTGAGATATAAAGTTAGGTTGTTTATTTGAGATATTTCTTCTTTTCGAATGTAGATGTTTGTTGCTATAAACTTTCCTCTCAGTGTTGCTTTTGCTGCATCTCATACATTTTGGTATGTTGATAATTATTACAACTACTTAGAGGCTTATATTGCCTTCCAGAGCCTACAGAGACGAAACTCTACCTCCTTGCTTTGGCATTCACAGTGCTCAACAAATGCCTTTTTCTTTCTGAGCCTCATCCTCTGTCCTGCCACTCCACATATCCCTGCTGCTCTGTTGGAATCTCTCATCATTTCCTAAATATAACATGTTGTTTTACATGTTTATACCTCCTTCTTTTTTATGTTTTATCATTTTGTTTTTTATTTTATTTTAATTGTTGTTCAAGTACAGTTCTCTGTCTTTTACTCCCATCCCAGTCCACCCCCTCCCCAGTGTTCCCCACCTCCCTCCCATTTCCATCCCCCTTAGTTTTTGTCCACGTGTCCTTTATACTTGTTCCTGTAATCCTGTCCCTTTTTCCCCTGAAATTCCCTCCCCTCTGGTTACTGTCAGCCTGTTTTCTATTTCAATGTCTTTGGTTATATTTTGCTTGCTTGTTTGTTTTGTTGCTTAGGTTCCTGTTAAAGGTGAGATCATATGGTATTTGTCTTTTACCGCCTGGCTTATTTCATTCAGCATAATGCTTTCCAGTTCCATCCATGCTGTCGCATAGGTTAGGAGCTCCTTTTTTCTTTCTGCTGCATAGAATTCCATTGTGTAAATGTACCATAGTTTTTTGACCCATTCATTTACTGATGGGCATCTAGGTTGCTTCTAACACTTGGCTATTGTAAATTGTGCTGCTGTGAACATTGGGGTGTATAGGTTCTTGTCTGTACCTTCTCATGTTCTGTTCATTATTCTTAGAATATTTTACTACTCCTCTATCTAGTTCATTTAAGTTGATACATTACTTGTATTAGTTATCTTTTGCTATATAGCAAATGAACCCCCAAATTAATGACATCAAACACTAATGAACATTTATCTCACACATAGTTCAGGAATTTGGGAGAAGATTAGCCGAGTGGTTCTAGTTCAGTATTTCTCATGCAATCGCACTACTGAAGATGTAGTCAATTTAAAGAATTGGGGCTGGATGATCTGCTTCAAGGATTGCTCACTTACATGACTATCAAGTTAGTGTTAGCTATTGGTAGGAGGCCTCAGTTCCTTGGCTTGTAGACTACTTCTCAGTACGGGTTGAGTATTCTTACAGCACATGTGTTGGCTTCCTCTAGAGTAATTGATTCAAGAAAGAGAAAGGAAGAAGTGGAAATATCTCTGATGATCTATCCTTGGACTCCACACACTGTTGCTTCTTCAACAGAGAAGTTTGTTGGTCATCAAGGCTAGCTCTGAGTCAGTGTAGGAGGGGACTATACAAAAGTTTAAACTCCAGGGACCCAGATCATTGGGTCATCAACTTTTCTGTGATCTTCTCCCATTACCAGCATGCAAATTTGTTTATATTTATCTTTCTGATGCCTCTAGTAAAACCCTTAGAACATTTTACAGTTTGTTTGTATGTTTGTTGTTTATATCTTCCTTTCTCACGAGACTGTAAATACTGTAAAGGCAAAGAGTATAGTTTCATGTTTGTTTCTCCGAGTCTTTGAAAATTTTTAGCCACAAAGTGAGGGACCAACAGATGCAGGCTACATAAAATTGAATCACTAAATATTTCTCTGCAGTATTCAAAATCTATCTTCTAGGCCAATAGTTTCCTGAAGTAAAGAGTATAATGTAATTGGTTTTTTTTTCTTCTTGAGATGAATTATAATTTCTCTTTCTTATTTTTAATAAGAAAAATTTCTAGCCTGTTTAGATTATTACTTGAGCCCAAATCTATGATCCTCCTTTATTGTTACACACAGCAAATGTCTGTCTTGTACTTTATTGTCTACATTCATTTCCTACAGCTCAAGTGACATCAGTTGGCTGAAGTCTGTCCCACAAAAACAGCTGTTTTGTTCAGTTCATTGCAAAAGCTCAGTGCCACTTTTCATTCACTCTATTATAAAGTTTCAGTTTCATTTATTTTAAAGGAGATTAAAAGCAATGTGAAGAATGATGCAAGTCATGGAGATTTTATGTCCATGTGTTTTCTACAAACTTTTCATCAGGGAGTAAAACACTCAAGTAATATGTTTCTCTCTAGATTTTACATGTTAAAACTAATGGCTTATGTGAGAATAGGTTTCAGATTTAATTCTAGTGATCAGCATTGGAAGCATACTATCAAGCTTTTACCTTTCACCATAGTGGGCTGAGCTCCAAGAATTCACTTTTAAACATGAACAATATCACAAAAGCCTCAACTTAAATAAGCAATTGACATTTGCAGAAGAAGCGAAACTAAAATTCATCCATTCAGTTGCTTAATAAATATTCATCAAGGGCATAACATGCACTCAGATGGGTTTATTAGAGATTCCTTGACTTTGAATATGACTTGGGTCAATTTTAACTTATAACATGTTGCAATGTTAAAGAGAAAAACAACATTCACCCTACAGAACTTTTACTGTGTGCTTTTCTGTTTTGATTTCCCTTTTCCCACTATATTTGTGATTGTTTTTAATGATTTGCTTTAAATCTTCCCTCTTTGAGAAAGGCCTTCCAGTCGAACATTCCGCGGCAGATGCTGTACATCGGCTCCTTCAACAGCACCCTCCTCCATGGCCTCTCTGGGCTCCAGAGACCTCAGAGTGGAACCCTTGAGTAGCCAATCTCTCTTGCAGCTACAGCCATGTGACGTGGTGAGGACAACCAATATATGGAGAAGGAGTCTCCCTTCTCTTCTTCTTCCCTCTTTCTACCTGGAAAGTACAAATGATGCTAGTAGGTCAAAAAACCACTTGTGACCCTGAGGACAAAAAACACACACTGAAGATGGCAGAACTGGAATATAGAAGGTTCCTAGTTCTTTGATAACATTATTTAACAAATATACCAGCCTTTGGCCATCTCCTTCTGAACTTTTTGCTGTAAGATAAATATAAATTATTTAAACAACTGCATATTGGGTTTTCTTCTATTTGCAGTTTAATATGTTTAACCAATATACTCAATCCATTCATTCCAGACTGGGTTGAATTCAGAGTTCAGCTTTCTGTAAGTTTGGGATGTTGAAAAAAGTGTGGTTGGTTAGATATACTCTTTTCTCCCTCCTCTTCCTTCCTTCCTTTCTTCCAATTCAAAGTCTACTTTAGTACTACTGTTAGAACTAAATGTGATACATTTCCCCCAATTTCTTGTTTTGAATATGTTATATATTTTTAAAATATGTGTATAATTATATATACTATTTCAGAAACACCTATGCAATCTTCAAAAAAGTATGCTTGCCACCTGTGTGGCTTGATGGTTGATATTATATGTTGTGTGATAAAGATGAATCCCAAAGACTTTAGCTAAAGGTATCAAAAAAGGAGTATGAATAAATATATGAACATGTACACTTTCAAAATACTTTCTGTGTACAACAACCACACTGCCTGTTGTTTTCTCTGGAGATGATAAGTTAATATATATGTGTGTTGACTAATGAGGAATCTAAGTGGTATAGAATAAACATTTCAGGGACCATGGCATCAGGTTCTAGTTTTATTCTAGTAAGAACTTGACTAAACTTGAAAAAGTTGTTTAAACTTCTCATTTATAAACAGAAATATTCTTTAGTAGATTGTGAGAATAAGTAAAGATAATCAATTAGAACAATAAATTTAGTATATAAATGCAAAATATGAAACTATTAATTATTAATGAAATCTAGAGTATGAATATCAACATTTTTGAAATCAAGGGCATTTATTATCTATGGAGAAAATTTAATTGTTTCTTCTAATTTTCCTTTTTAGGGGGCTCACATTAACAAAGACATTAAAGAGTGAAGAAAAATGGCATTTTTTTCCAAATTACATTTCCAAGTCCAGTTCTGGGGTGAGTTTCCTGATAATATCAATCTGTGTAATGTGTAAGGTAAATGGAGCATGATAAAAATGTTAAAATATTTCTTTCCAGAATGTGATTAGGCTACTACAAAAACCAGTTTCCAGGAAAGTTGCCAGCAGAGAAAATAGTTCTGGGGAAGGGATGTTCTCTCACAAAATGAATGCATTGAACATACTCACTTCTTAGGAAATAGAGAAGCAAGAATATTAGTTCAAAAGAAAAGGGCTCAGCTACAGTCATATGAAGTCAAAACACCAAAAGTGAAACTTACTTGCAAGTTTTTCATTGTCTCAGCGATTCATTCTATCAAGGGACGTGGGAGAGACAAAAGAGTCTGGAGATGGCAATTCCCTCAGGTCGAGTTTGTGGAGCGGACTATAAAAGACACGTTGCTGAAGATGGAAGTCACCAGGATGACCAGAAATGCACACAGATGCAAGTGCTTCTGTGGAGTAGGGAACACCAGAGTGTGACCCTCTTAAATCTGAAGGACAGAGCTTTCTCTTTCGAATGTGTGTTCCAAAGCCTTATGGCCTCTGCCTGAAAAATATGCTTTTATATCAGGTCTCTCTGGCCTGATGTGACCCTTTTTTGAAATATGAATAGTTTTATGCTGGGTTGCTTCTGGATAAGGCAATTTATTTTGGTATTGGTCATGCTTGTTTTTGTGTTAAATATATATGGGTTATTTAAAATACGTCATAGTAGGACATAAAACTCATAACAGTTGGGCTTTACGGGAGAATATATGGAACTAGGTCATCTCCACAGACATTTTTTCATGAACAGTCTATTCTATTCAATAATAAAATGTGAAATTATAGTTTTGTTTCATGACTTACATTTTAAAAACAAATCTTTTCTCTTAAAACAGCAATATTCATAAAGGTTTCTTTACTCCAAATCACTGCATACAAACAGAGTAATTTATGTCTTCTTAATTAAATTAACCTGCACTCACTTCAAACTCTAATATATTTAAATTTAAATTGTGTTGTGGAAAAAATGAAAAGGATGGTCTGAACAATATATTATAAAAGATGATTTTAAAATATCAAAATATTTTACTTAACGTTTTTTCTCCCAAATCGCATTCATTATGGCAGATTTTTTGATTCTTAAAGATTTGTGTTTCCATGCAGACCTCATATCAGAGTACGCAAAACAAGAATTTATGTATTCTTTACCCATAATACAACATTCAGTGCAGCTTCAGGGTAGATTTTTGCATTTCCTATCAGGATGTCTTGGTATTTGATAATTACTAATGAACGCTCCATGTGTGTTTATGCAGACCCATACCCTCAGAATTGGAGAGAACCAATCTTATTTCAATTATTATTATTTGCTTTGCATGTAGGAGATTGTGTCTTTATTTAACAAATCTTTTGCGTATATAGTCACTATAAAGTTTGCATCTGATGCCAGTCCTCAATTCTCTCATCCAGTGTCTGGTAAATGAGCAAAAACCCATAGGAAAGAATATATTATGATTGGTGGGATGAATAAAATTTTTCTAACCTACACAAAAATACAACCATAGTGGTTAAATTCAGCCAAACAATTAATCATAATTGATAACTTGTTCATAACAAATTGACTAAATTCAGCTGGCTACCAAAATAGTCAGTTGTCTGACTAATGAAATCAATTGTTTTTCTTCCCAAGGGACCTGAGATAGTGGGGTGTGATTGTGTTAACTGACGTGAATACAAATGCTTTGACTTCAAGAATAATGAGTCAAGTATAAATTACTTGTACTCTTTTGGCAACTTCAGATCTCTTGTTCTTTTCTTGGTGGCAATGAAGTTTTTCACAGACACCTAAGTGGTCACCCATAATATACAATTTTAAGTGTTATAAAGTACAAATGAGGTGCTAATATCAGCCTTAAAACCATACATAGTTTTAGCTATATACAGATATATCTCTGAGACAAGAATACACATTACATTCTTTTAAAAAATCCCAGTAGGATGAACAGTGATATACAATAATGGCTTTTAATAGTATTGGAACATATTTTATTCAAGGCATATAGAGTCATGCACCACTTAATGATTGGGTTACATTCTGAGAAGTCCATCATGAAGTGACTTCATTGTTATGCAAACATCTCAGAGAACACTTACACAAACCTAGATGGGACAGCCTATTACACACCAGGGCCCTGTGGTCTAGTCTATTTCTCCTAGGCTACAAGCTTGCACAGCACGTTATTGTATAAAACAATGTGAGGTTAAATCAAGCATAAGAGAAAAATGATGCAGTCAAGAGATGTGTGAACATGAGATGTATGAGTCTATGGCATACTGTTTTGCAGCCCAATTTTTATAAATAGGAGTACACTGAAATAATGGTATAAAGTACAGTATAGTAAATACATAACCATTTATTATCAACATCAAGTATTATGGACTATACATAATTGTACATATGATACTTTTATATGATTGGCAGCATAGTAGGGTCATGTACACCAGCAGCACCATAAACATGTGAGTGATGCATTTTGCTATGATGTTATGACACCTACATCACTAGGTGATAGAAACTTTTTTGGCTCTAATATAATCTTATGGGATCACCATCATATATGTGGCCTGTCATTGATCAAAACAATGGTGCATGACTGCATTGTCTAGACTTCGGGGTATTAAAAGTAAAGTAGTTATGAGACTGAAGTGATGAGAAAAAGGAGAGAGAAGTCTCTGTAATTTGTAAGAGGTAGGGGTAAGATGAAGGCAACTAAAGAGGCAGAGTTTTATGCAGCTGTGTGGGTGAAAACCTAGTCAATGGCAAGTGAAAGACAGAGACCATTGATCTTGGCAGGGAAGCTGCAGTCCTTGCGAAGTCTGATGGGCCTGCCCAGAGTTACAATTTCATGGCTCAGTGGGATTAGTCGAGCGAGAGAGCTTGAAGATACATATATAAACCTTTAGAAGACAAGAAGTTATCTATATATATATCGTGAAGGTAGTAATAATAGGACATCTGAGCAGATTGTAACATTTTCTGTAGACTATTGAACTTTTCCCTACCCATGGTAAATGAATTTTTTCCAAAATGTACTGTCACTTCTAATTCTTGAATAAAACATGGGCAACCCTTTGCAAAATATCAGCAGTTGCTTCACTCTTTCCTTAAAGACAAGAGCATACATAATGGTTTTGTTGACAGCTGTGATGAACATCTGAAAACAATGCAGAACCCTTAAATCAAAGTCTCCACGCCTTCTTGACAATCGTGATGGGGAGTGTGAAGAGGTGGAGTTGGGGGCTTCAACAAGGGCTTCCTAGCTCTTAGGCTGTGTCCTGCAGACTATGATTTTAATTAGCGATTAATTTCTTTGTCATTTATCTCTCAGGAACGTCACATTTTGGTCAGTGTAATACAAATAGCCCCCTCCCAATCTTAAGAATTTGGGGAAAAAGAAAGGTTAAATAGGGAGGTGAAATGTTACTTAGAAAATTCATCTATGTATTCATTCATTCAACAAATACTTATTTTGGAAGGTTCAATGGAATGTAGGTCCTAATAGGGTCAAACATTTCTGGATTCAGATAACTAGAAAAGGAGCCTAGAACTATGAAAGATGGCAACTGGGAAAAAAATTATTATTGAAGTGAGACTGAATGGAGTATGATTATTAGTAGCACTAAGATCCAGGGAAGTGTCTTCTAGCAATTTTGTCTGTTGTGGTACATAGAGAAAATAATAACAGCTATAGCATATCTGCTGTATAGTAATCACAAGAGACTACATGAAGCTAGGAGTGACTGGCTGGGGACTTTGGATGTTTGTACCTGCTCAGCTTCTGCGATGGTCAAGTAGCTCATGATTCAGGAGCTATGATAATTTATGGTGACCATGGAGTAGGTGGCTGGGCCAAAGTAAGGAACGGGAACTGGGAGACCAAGATGAATAGATGGATGACGCACAACATTATAGAAATCACTAAGGATTATGACAGAGGTTGTGTAAGAGAGAGAGATAGACCTAAACAAAGGAAAAAATTCTCAAAGAGGGCTGCAGATAACAGCAGCGAGGAAGATGGGTATCTGTGTTAACTGGATGGGGTTGCCATAACAAATACCACAGATCTGGTGGTTTGAACAATAGACATCTATTTTCTCACAGGTCTGGAGCCTAGACACCTGACATCAAGGTGTTAGCAGAGTTGGCTTCTTCTGAAGCCTCTCTCCACGGCTTGTAGGAGACTGTTTTTTCTCTGTCTTCATGTGGTCTTCCGTCTATCTGTGTCCATGTCTGAAGTTCCTCTTCTCACAAGGACACAGGTCACACTGGATTAGTGCCCACTCCAATGACCTGATTTCAATTTAACAGTTTCCTTCTTTACAAAATATTTTACTTATTTATTTTTAGAGAGAGGGAAAGGGAGGGAAAAAGAAAGGCAGAGAAACATCGCTGTGACAGAGAAATATTGATCGGTTACCTCTCCAATGTGCCCAGACCTGGGGCTGAATCTGCAGCCCTGGCCTATGCCCTGACTGGAATCTAACTGGCAACCTTTTAGCACCAGCTAAGCCACACCAGTCAGGGAAACCTAATCGCCTATTTAAAAACCCTACTTCCAGACACATTCGCTTTCTGAGCTGCTGCAGATTAGGATTTCAGCATAAGAATTTTGGGGGGTCGGCGAGACACAATTGAGTCCATAACACTGATGATAGGGACTTTGAAGCTGGAGAGGGAGTTTAGGCAAAAAGGAGTGAGAAATGCCTGAAAGTGACAACAAAGACCTATGAGGACACTCATTCTACCTCCAGACCCAATGTTACCAGGGCCACTGCTAGGGAGGGCAGGAGGGGAAACTGTCCTCAGGGGTACCAGAAAGTGAAGAGAAGATTCTGAGAAGAGGATAAAGTTCTAGGGGATTTTGTGGCTGGGAATGTAGTCACACACCTCATGTTTACTAATCTAAATCTCTCTTCTCTTGTAGTCCCCAAATACCTCCAGAAGTCAGGATCTCAGACATGTATTTGTGAACAGTCCCCTCATATGATCTCCTGCCCTAGCTCATTTGGGGCGTCTCCTCTTTTCCAGAGTTCCTTGAGAGTGGTGGTTTCTGCCATCTCAAGCAAGGGTGGTGCCCTCTATGAATATGTTATCTGTATCTTCACAGGGGGCAAGGAGTCAACATGGTGTCATTTTCCCGTGTGTCCACAATGAGCCTGAATCATACAGGGCTTCCTAAAGAAATGAGAGGTATGCCCATCCTGTATTCTGAAGTGGGTTTGGTGCCCTGGACCCTTGTTCTCTTGTGTCTTACGAGCTCCTTGTGAAAACAACGCCTTCCTCCATCTCTGGCCTGAGCAATTCTTTTTATTCATTTCAAATGGGGTCTCTAGACCCAGGCTGGCTAACAGACACTGTCTGTTCTCTCTTAGATGAACACTGAGGTCTATGGGCAAATTAAATAATAGAAAATGAGATTCTCTTGGTCCTGAAAACCAGTTCATCAAATATGCCCAGATGAACTTGATTCCCAGCAGCAGGTCCTGCTTAGCTCTCTGTTGCCCTGCTAGCCCCTTTCCACCATCCAGGTCTTAGTGAAAAATACGTCCTCTGGGACAGGTCTTTCCTGACCACTCTATTTAAAGAAATCCCTCACTTCCCTTCCACAGTCAGTCTCTGCTATACGAACCCATTCTATTATCCTCCTGTGACAACCATTATCTGGATTTGTTTTGTATTCTTCTTGTTAATGTTCTATGGCTCCCACCCCATTAGAATAGCTTTCTTGTCCACCAGTGCTTAAAACAATGCCTACCACATGTTATTTGCTCAACATATGTTTGCTCAATGAACAAATTAATGAGTTAATGCACCTGAGAGCTGCAATGGTATCATCCTCTGGTTGTATCCTTCCATATTTTTAATTTAAATTTTTTATCTTCATAAGTCTCATTGATTTTGAGTCTGGTTGAATTATATTGAATGCTAGTTTTGCATTTGAAAACTTGGTTTTGATAGAGTGAAAATATACTCTAGGACTGATCTGATTTACTAAGTACACAAAAATTAGAAAGTACTGTGTCCTTGCATTTCTCACATTACCATCCTCTCCATCCTTCTTTTGAACTTATACCTCCTACACTTCTTTCTACTGTCCCATCAGCAGCAGCCAAGGGGGTCTGGAAATATTTGGGGGATGCCATTCCTGATGTTCCAGCGTCCAGAGGTAAATGAAACCTTACGTGCTGGACAAGAGCACCGCATGTCCGTCTGCACTGCCCTGCCTGTGTGACTCAGCCGAGGTGCAGGTGGCACGCGAGCTGCAGTGCTAGTTCCCGTGTCTCAGCTGGTGGGCTAAGGAGCCTACTGTTGCCATTTCCTTCTAATCCATCACCAGGGTTCTGTGTATTTGCACTTGGCCTGTGGCACTTTGCATTCAATAGCAAATCTCCTCGTCTCACATGACCGGCAGTCAACTGTCAGTGCCTTATTCCATCCTATTTCCCAATTCAGGCCCCTTCAACACTGGGATTAGCCAGGACTGCGTGTGAGTTTTAACTCCCCGTCCTTTTGCTCAAACGCTCTTCTCCTTCTTCATCGAGTTGGTGCTCCTTCTCCGAGTTAGTATTTCTCAACCGTGTCTCCTTTGGTGCTAGTTGGGCCTTTTAGTCAAAGCTTCATCTCTTCATAAGTGTTCCTAGCACATGGTCCTGCTTAGGCATTATTCCAGTTGCAAATTCATCCAGTCATCTCCTATAGAGACAGATGTTCCTAAAAATCAAATGCAAAGAGATACCAACGTTAGAATACATTAAAAGAATTTAAACTCACAGCCTGTTTTCACAAGATTGACCTTAACAGAATGTTATGCTCCCATTGGTTATTCAAATAACTAGAGTAAAATCTAATATTATGCAGACATTTATCATGAAGAATAGCAGCCATCAAATTAAGGCCCTGAATGATAAGAGCTGCATACTATAATACTCTGCAGTGACATGATTAAATTATAGTCTTTCAATCTGTTTCCTGACACTAACATAAAAATGAGCTTTTCCTGTGCACTGGAAAGCTGAATAATTTATTTTGGTCATTGATAGGGTAGGCCAGTATTTATCTTTATGGATATGTATTAAATATTGACTAATTGTAAAAATTATTAATGCTACTGTTGCAACGAGATAAAGATAATGAGAAGGGAAAACCCGTCGCCAAATTGGGAGTTAAAGTAACAGGACACAGGTGGTGCACTGCAGCAAAAGTCAAGATGGCCATTCCGTCTGTGGGAGCACCGTTTGGTGAAAGACCAGGAAGGTAGCCCTCAAAGTCTGGGTCCTAACCAAGGAGCACACTTGTTTCTGATACCATCTGCCCAGGAGAGAACTTTTGGGTGTGTATTTTGTGCTCACATGCACAATTCTCATTAATCCCCAAAGTGATTATCATTGTATTGAAATGCATGAGTAAGATTTAGTCTTTGGGGGGATATGAAACATTGAAACAAAATTAAATACATAAATTATATATTTAAAACTATACAGAAAATTTATTTGCCTAGATTCTTTTACATTAGGACATTTTGGGAATCACTAAACCAACTTAAGATTTCTAAAATGCAAAAATGTGTGCTTGTTGTTCACTATGGGTGCTGCTTATGAAATAAGATGTAGTTCTTTTCTGATTTATCACCTACTAGAAGTTTGTGGTTTAATTTTCTTCAAGAGGGAGACATGAAAAATAATGTAAACCCGTGACATATTGGAGTTAGGACAGCTGAATGTTTTGACTTCGGCTTTCACTGTACTGTTAAGTAATTGGGCCAAGAGGTATCATTTATATCACACAACATATAACTTGATATAAATAAGGACATTCATGTCTTCTGTATATGAATAGGAAGTTATTTATAAGGACTAAGGTAAAAGAAGAAATCTTCATGTGCCCAAATCATTGTCTCATAGCTAGTCATGGGATCTGCACTGCCTACTCTGGGCTGTTGATTCCAGAGGGCCAGTAGCACCATGAGATGAAATGGCACCAAAATAAGTGTCCATAAATAAGCACCTGGAGACACAGGTGTCCATAAATAAGCACCTGGAATTCAGAAATCTCATCTTATACTTTCTGTTCTTTCTTATAATATCTAACATTACAATAAGTGTACAGTATGTTCAATATTGAAAAAATGTCATTATGAAACTTTTCATAGTCTTTACAATTATAAAGACACTGAGAGGAGGGCTCTGGTCTAAGGGGAAATATTTTTAGATTATGAAAAAGAACAAAAGCGCTCTCTGCATTAAACAAAGTTCATTCATTCATTCACGAATTTGTTTCTCAGGCATTCATTGAGCACATGATATGTGTTCTCAAATAGTGAATACATATGCAAACAATGCAGTTACAATACAAGACTGATAGATGTTACCCTAGCTGCAGTCTTGTGGAGGACTGATATCCTCGTGGTACCCACAGGAAAGCCTGCACCAAATGTTAAAACATTAAAATGCTTCTTTACTGGTTGATGGTCACTGTTGCAGGTTCCCCAAATGACCCTTTTCTGTCTTGGTTTCCCTGACCCCTTCTTAGGATTCCCCATGGCTAACTTGGGTCCAGGAATTAAGATTTGAAACCTGGCACAGTTGGAGGTCTCTGTGATTCTCCCTTTCCTCACCCAGCCACCACCCCAAGACACTTAAAATTGCAAATTCTGACTGGTTGGTGCCAACTTATTCTTAATTATTTTAAATATTTCTCCTGTGCATCTGCTGGAAGAGCAGTTGTTTTCAAACCTCATTACTCTTTAGAATCAATACAGGTGGCTGAATTTACCCTATAACTCTCAAATTAACTGACCCCCAGGGGGCGGTGTCTGTAGGCAGGTTAAGAGTAAGAGTGCTAAAGAACATAGCTTAAGAGTGTTGGCTATAATCCAGAAAGGAACTCACCAGTCCGGTAATGACACTGTTGTCAAAGCCGAAGAAGAAATTCTAGGCCAGTCGGTCTCAATCTTGGCTGACCATTGGAGTCCCTTGCATGTAAGGAAAAAGACAAAACGAAAAAAGTGACAAAACAAACAAACAAAAAACAAATCCTCAAAAACTGCTATTAGACTCTTGCCCTAGAAATTCTGATTTACTTGGTCTGTGGTATGGCCTTTACACTAAGTTCTTTTTTTAAATTTAATGTTCCTCGGGGATTTTATTGTATAGCCAAAGTTGAGAACCACTGCTTTAAGCAGAGAGTAAACTAACATGGAAAATCTAGCCTTGGTCATAAGTATAAAATTGCTTGGAAATTAAAAAAAAAGATATAAAGATATACTGACAACAAGATATGTGTGTGTGAGAGAGAGAAAGAGAGAGAGGCAGGGAGAGAGAGAGAGAGAGAGAGAGAGAGAGACTAAATAAAGATGATACCATAAAAAAGGTCTCATAACTAAACTTCCTTAAGGTTTTCCCATATTTTAGCAACTGTACCATTATTATTTTGAGGTTTCTTTAATATCTCTCTGGGTGATTGACACATTTGCCAGCTCTAATCATAAAGAACCTGATCTATAATATTCCAGAGCTTTTAGACTCTAAAAACAGCTCCCTACTGTCTGTTTCCTCCCTTCTTTGCTATTTCTTTCTCTAACTCCCTAATGAAGGCCCAAGTATTTCCTCCTTTGTTACCCAAAGATCCCATTTCCAGCCAGGACTGTGACAAGCAGCTCTGCTTTCTGGTGTTCTTGGGAATGAAGTCGTGGTAAGAACTAGCTCCAAGGTCCAGGGCTCTGGGTGCAAGCCTTGGTTGCTTGTGTAGCTCCTAACTTGTTGCAAGTGCTCATCCTCTGATCACTGGTCCATTCTTTGGAACTGGACTCCTGTGATGTCACTGCACTCCAGCCAGAGATCACCAGAAGCACACAGTTGGACGTATTGGATTATTAATTGTTTTGGTGAGCGAGACTATCTGCCGTAGGAAACCATGCATTTTCTCAGGAGAGGGTGTGAGAAAAACCCTCTTGTGGGATTTGTGCTTTGGTTGAGTGATATTGGGTAGTGGTGCTTCTAAGAAGCTGAATGTTCACTCTTGACTGGATGCTGTCAGAAACTAGGGGCAAATCTATGATAGGATATCAATAAATCTTGTCTGTAGAGAAGGCAGACTAGTCAAGAAACAGCACTCATTTTGGTGAAGAGAAGTGGTATTTGGTATTTTATGGGTGACACTGTGATCTTGGTTTTATCCATGTGTAGACACAATTATGAAGTAGACTTGTTTGTCTTGCTTTATCATGGTCTCTGGTGTTTTTGTTCTATGAGGTTGCTTATGCCTAACAGGAGAATAACATGGCCTAGCTCTGCATACAAGGCTACCGTCTGGATGTCAAGGGCTGTTTTTTTCTTTTTTCTTTCTCAGTAGTCCATGTGGTTTTACTGCCTGGAATCTGTTTCTTTCCGAAATGAGGACACAGCCAGAATCCAGTTGAGTTGCGGCTAACTATGCCTATTCTTAGGATGTCCCTCTTTCTGAGCATGAGGGTGGTGGTGAGGGCAGTTCTGGACAAACCAGTGATTTGGCCAGCCCATTCTGTGTACTGGGGGTAGTTACACAGCTTGTTGTGGTGGTCAGTTCATCTCCTTTTCAGCACATCATCTTCTTCTGGCAATGCGGTGCTCTCCATCCCATGTGTCTCACATCTAAGCAAGTCTACATGGGAAGATCAAAATTGACATTGAGCCAAAATGTATCTCTTTGAAATTGTCCTGACTTTTTCCTGTTTTTCTCTGAGAGTCCTTCAGCTCTGTTATTGATGATATACCTGCTGAATGTAAAAATCATTTCCCATCTACTGGAACTCAGAATAGTAGCCCTTTCCTTTGTTCAGGAAGTTTGGAAAGCTATAAACCAATGTAGACTATATAGATAAAGACTGGGGAAGAGGCATGGAGCAGACCTGAGAGAAAGGACTTAATTAAGAAAACACAATTCATGGTACGTACCTAAAATTTCAATAAAGAATGAGAAAGGAGAATCATAGGCCTTTACAGCTGCCTAGCCATTCTAACCCAACTTCCTGTACAAAGCAAAATTATCCTCTGAGTCTCTGACATAATCAAGCAGTTACTGTGAAGTGTTGGATAGTTGTACATAAGGGATATGGAATAGAAAAACTGTAATAAAAGAATGTATATAGTAGGATGAGATTAAAGCAATATTAAAATAATCCTTGCAAAAATGCACAGATTTTTCCCACTGTATCAGAAATAAATTTGAAATGCAATGAAAATGCCAGACTTGCCCAAGGGCGCCTGGGACCTCAGGGCAGAATGAGCCAGTGGGTAACTTTCACACTCTTTCTACCAGGTCATGATGTCTCAGTAATAGTCTACATGCATGTTAAAGTCATTCTATAGCATAGTTCCCACCATGCCTACTGCAGAGACTCGAAGACAGCAGAATCGCCATTTCAAGAGTAAGACTTAGAGCTGTACTTAATGAATCTGAAGAGATGTTTTTGTCTGTAAATAATTTTATTTTGGATAGAGAATCAGAATTAAGTCTAAGCGCCACCTTGCCAATGTTCACTGTTGTTATGCTTTGTCAATGATAAGTTTAATTAAACAGGAAATAGAATATTTATGAACGTCCATGAAAAAAAATCTCTGCCAGGTTCACTTTGGACTATTGGGCAATAAAGGTGCTTTTATGTAATATTGAAAGAAAATGTTTTGGCAACTGGCTACTGTGGTGATTCTGAGAATTACCTACACAAATAACGTCAAATTGGGAGGATTGACCATTCTGTCTTTATATAGGAAAAGTCATTTTTAGTTTTTAGGATGTACTAAAATGGAGATTACCCCTTACTTATTGTCTTGAAAAGCCGTTGCTATAGTACACTGCAACAGCACACTACAGGTCAGCCTTCGGATTCAAATTCAGAAGAACATTTATACACACACATAAAGGCTCCACAGCAAACACCTAATTCTCACATTCATTAGGGTTTGAAAGGGGCTGAATATAACTACTATTATAATGTAAAAGGTTAGCCCTACGCTTGTGAAGATCAGCATGGAAACTTTATCAGACCTTAATGACACATCCGATCCAATGCAACTCTTTGTTATACTTTTTCTCAGATTCAATTCTGCCTTCTTTGAAATGAGGGCATTTTGAAAGAGGCTATTAGAAACCTTGAATAATAAACTTTTGGTGACAAGTGGATGGATGTTCGGGGCCAGGAGGAAATAAATGGGGGCAAGAAGGACTTCTTTTCCTCAGACACATAGCTTAAGGGAATGTTTTCCCGGGAGAGCTCTCTCCACCTCCTCTACTGAGTCATTCAACCCACTCTTCCATGTGGGCGGATGCACCACTGCTCAGAGTGTCCTTAACAACAGTCGCCCACCCCACCGTGCCTGGCTCCCCTTTCCTGCTTCTTTATTCTCTCCCAGGACAGCTGTAGGAGAAGAAAAGAGAGTCAAATTTATTGACGTCCCATTGCATCTCCGGGCAAGGTGTGGACGTAGAGTTCCAGTGAGTAATTTGGTGCATCACGTCTATAAATGCCACACGTGTGACTAATGAGTTCTTGAGACGTGCTCGGGACAAAGCAGCTCTCATTGGAGGTAGGATCTGTGCTTCGTTTGCAGACGCGGACCTTGTTGCGGCACGCAGCTCCCCACTGGCTGTCCCCCCTAACTGTCAAACCTCTCCCCAAACAAGCTCCACCCTGTAGGGAAGGCGTTTTTCTCTCCTCTCAAGGACCGCCATCCTGTCAGGTCTTTATGCTCATTAACTGGCTTGTGGCAGAAGTGTTCTTTGCACAGCAGATGGTTTTGATATTTCTGAAAACCAGCAATATCTCTGCCGTTTCTAGCCCATTCTCTTAGCTACTGTTTCTTCTTCAAGTAGTCTGGGTCATTTTTAGTAAACATATATATTCTGATGATTTTGCTTAAATATCAGAACAGTCACAGCATGCTATATAAAACCCTTGGGGAGTATAGAGATAGAATATTGGGGCTCTTTCACAGAACACCCACAAGCTAAGACAAATTTTGTTTGGCATGATGGCTTCGTAGATGACTTAGAATGAGGAAATAGTGAATAGATTTTGAATATTTAAGGTGTGAAGTATCAGGCATTGAGATGTGGCTAATGGATTGTGCTAGAAGAAATGGAGTCTAATATTCATGGTATTTGAAACCTTTTAAAAAGTAATATACCATTGAGTAATGTTTATCTTTATTCAACACAAGAGAACTTGAGAGAAGGGTGAGCATAATTGGGTTAGAGAATATCTCCCAGCAGCTACTCCAGAGCCAAAGCAAAACAAAGGTGCCATAACAATTTGATGATCTGGGACCCAATCCAGCTATTATGAAAAATTAAAGCAGACTGATTTATTTTTTCTGTGCTTGTCCCATGCAGGCATACAATGTGAACAGCCTCTTGAACACACTAAAAAATAATATGAGAATCTCCGCTTCACTTGGGCTGTATGACTACAATTTTGGAAGATGCTCCTTCTGGAAAGGACTGCACAGATGGGCAGGAGATATGAGTCATGGTGGCTTGCCGAGGTTCAGCCAGCTTCTGGTGAGTCAGCATCCCTCTGCAGGTCTGCGGCACTTGCTGTTTGAGAGTGCTCATTGGATTCGCTAGCA
Organism: Carollia perspicillata; assembly: GCA_004027735.1. Taxonomy (NCBI): domain Eukaryota; kingdom Metazoa; phylum Chordata; class Mammalia; order Chiroptera; family Phyllostomidae; genus Carollia; species Carollia perspicillata. The sequence goes on along the minus strand of PVKM010003623.1, from coordinate 32,575 downwards.
AAGGACAGAGGAGGACCCTGCCTCTGGAATGTCACATTTCAAACACTGTTTACTAGATACAAGTCCATCCTTCTCATGGTAGTAGGAAGGATCACAACAGCAGTGAAGTGTTTAGCTAATTGATTCCTTTGCATGCTGAAAGCAGAGTCCTATGGACAGGAGGAGAGCATAGAACCATATGGATGGAGGGAGTATGTAAAAAAGATGGGCGATGTTCGTGAAGGTGGCCACGGGTTGTCCCAGACAGGGAAAATTGAAACAGAAACACCAATTTGTGTATAAGGTGTGTGGGGGGACTGGGTGGGAAGAGGACAAACACGATGAACAATGGAGCAGAGAGGACTAGCTGCGTGGGTCATCATGAGAACCTGTGGGTGCAGAGTCACTGGATACGGGATCACAGTTCCAATTCTTGTCTCCCTGCTTGATGACATCAGTACAGTTTCCAAAATAACGCACTGCTTGAATTAAAAGGTTCATTTTATAATGGAATGCCACTTATTCAATGAAGAATATCCTGGTAACTGTACTATTATTCTGGCTTACTCCCTCTGAGCACAGAAGAGCCAGCATAATTAAGAGAACGTGGCTAATGCTAACAATACTTAACAACTGCACGGAATGGCTACCATGTGATCAGAACTGCCAAAGAGCTAGAACAATTGCTGGATGATGGGAAGGTCTGGAGGACTCACGTGGTGGCAGGTGGCAGCGGAGAAAGTTTTGTGATAATTCTAATGGTACCCAAGGATTTCGTATGTTAATAACCAGTCATGCCAGTTGAATACAAGCCCTGAAGACAGCCAGCAGTCCTGGAAGTCATGTGGTGACACAGATTTGCCTAGCAGGCTGAGAGTCCCCTTCAGAAGCAGCAATAGAATTTACAGAGCCAAGGGATGAGTGCACATATGAGACCTTTCTCATCTGTGAAGGCTCTTTACTCTTTATCACACCACGCTTGTTAACCAAATGAAACAAATACTTAAAAGAGGATCCTCCCATACCCTTTCTCTCCAATAGTAGGGAGGAACTGCAAGGGAAAAGTGTATGTTCCGCAGAGCTTAGAAGAAAGGTCACAGTAAACACAGGAATATTAAGACACAGGTCAAGTTGATCTGGTCCTTCCCGATTTCCGTCTCAATTCTTAAAGTGTTCGCCAGTAACTACATATTCAGAACAGATGTTGAGCCCAGCTGGGGATGCGGTAATGGCCTGGTGATTCAGATTACTACCAGAAACTGTAGCGTCCTTGACATATTTGAGAATAGTGCTAATTCTTAGAGTGTGTTTGGATTCCAAAGCATTTTGCAAACATTTGGTAAACGCGTGCAAACATACATATGTTCATTTGGACAATATGTGTAATTGTCCTTGAAAACATATCTAATTGGCTATTTGGTGGTTACATAACCAGGATCTTTTTTTTTCCCCCCCTCGGGAAACAGTAGGTGGCCAAAACTTTAGGAAACTCTACTCATGTAGCTTAGCTGAGAGATAAGCTTGTGGGTCTTGAATGTTTATTACTGTTTCCTAATGTAAAATGCATCTCTCCATTCACTTTCTTACTATCTACTGCAAATATGTCTTTTTTTTTTAGGCAGAGTAATCTTAGTGATCTGGTAAATAGAATGAAGAATTCAGTTTTAGTTTTAAAAATTGCTTTAGACCAACATCTCAGAAAAAAAGTTTTCATGTATGTTTTACAGATAATATTTTTTGTATTTAAAATGAAATACTTGACAAAATATCCCACATATGAAAACTATGTATGGAGAGGTTGGATGAAGTTCAAAATAACACTGTGGTAAATGGTGCCAATTGGAAGTGGAGGCCACTATTAGAAAAAAAATGTTATCCAGGCTTTCTGTGGTTTTATTTAACAGACCTCCCACCCGAGTTCTAAATTTATTTCCTGCAGCAGCTAAGCTTCTGGGAGAGAAATTATACTGCAAGGTAAGAGTTTATAAGGAAACACATAGATATACTCACACACCACACTGCCTGCTATTTCACCACACACCCACCGCTTGGTAGTCTACTAGGATTTCAGATGAGATGAGTAAAAATGTAGAATTAAAACGATTCTTTCAAAATTGTAACGATGAATTAATCAACATTGCCTAAAGTAGGGTTTTTAAATTCACCTGTCACGAGCCTCCTATTTAGCCTATGTTGGCGTTACGGATATCAGCTTTGATTTTGCACTGCAGCAGGGAATTGAAAACATTCCATTGTGCTTGTTCTACTTCGGCTTTTCCCTTGCTCTATTTCAAGGTAGAATCCAGGCTTTGAAATTTCTTGTTGCGTGTTAGCCTAGCAGAAAACATATGTAATCTTAAATCCAAAGCTTCCTTTTTGTTTTTATATTAAAATCGCAGGCCTTCGAAGAAATGGAGTTGCAGAGTTACTGAGGAATGGGAGAGAGGATTTGAAAGCAAGGGAAGTGCTAAGTCAGAAAGCAAAGGGGAGAGAGGACCGTCAGCCACTCGTGTTACAGGCCTGAGCCCCGGTGTCTGGCAGCACCAAGGAGAATGAGGAGTCCTCAAAAGGACGGCTCTGTTTTTTCCAGACTTTCCCAAATCTCTCTGCTGTAAGTGAGACCCAGGGGCTGAGGCTGTAATAAGTGTACTCAAAAGAAGAGTGAAAATTGAAGAATATTAGAAGGGCCTTTCCAAAGACTCTAACTTTGTTTTATTTTATCTTTGCTTTATCAATGCCTTGTCTGTGGGTGTGTCTGTATGTGCACGCGTGTGCATGTGCATGAGTGTGCATGCATGTCAGCATGGGGGTCGGGGTGGAGGAGAAGGTCAAGCAGGAGAGGGAATTCCAACAGTAGGCGTCATAGTTGAACTAAGTTGATTTCAGAAAATAAAGATGTGATATTTCTCCCACCTAGTGAGGACTAAATTCATCTCAACCACAGATGACCCTTATACATAAAGAACTAAACCTTTTGGCCTGCATATAAATGGAATCTATTGATTTTTTTAGAAAATAAATGACATCACAGTTATTATATTGTATTACCTGCAAAGTTATTTCATATCAAATAGTGCATACACTATATCTGTTCCTCTCCCTGCCAAATGAGGTCATTCTGTGGTTTTGACACTGCCATCCCCTAGAGAGGTGCTGTGAATATTACTCTTTGCTAAAGCTCAGAAGGCACTGATTCACCCCACAACTGTCTACGACCAGTGTTTGCATACACTGTGTCTGCTGCACACCGAGCGCTGAGTTTGGGGATATGGAGACTAATGGCATACCCAGCTCTCCTAACTACACAACACTGAATGGCATACCCACTCAGTGTTCCTAATGGCATACCCAGCACAGCATACCCTGTGCTGACAAGGGCCTGCTCAACCCCCAATTTCTTCCTCAGTGAAGGAACTCTTGTGTTTACAGAGCCAGCTAACAGTGCCCCGCATTTGAGTTTTGAGCAAAGGGAACGCTCGCCAGTCCCCCCTTTTTTGAAGATAAATTTGCACTTAGAGCTTCCCATGTCCCATCATGTCTTCAGAATGTATGTAGTAGGCACGATGAGTATGAGTGTATGCTAGAAATAAGACTATACTTTACAAAAATATCAGCAACTCGTTGTATTTCCATGTGAGAGTGCAGATTTCCAAATAAAATGATTTCAAGTAAACTTACATTCTATGGACCTGCCGGCTCCTAAATATTTACTATACTGGTCAGTATCTTTATCAAACATTCTTTCATCCTCTTAGGTGAGATTATCATCATCTACAAATAATCTCTGTTCTTTTTTAGTTCTTTTTTAAGGTGCGTAACACACCTTAAGTGCCTAGAACTGGACCAGGAGGTGGGGCTTAAGGATGAAGATCACCTTTCCTACGTACTTTTGTTAACCTCACTATTTTTTCTTGATCATAGCAGCATTTTCTCAGCTTCTTTCATTTACATAAATACATTTGAAAAGCATTTAGCTATGATTCAGCAAGATAGGATGTGAGATAAAGTTTCAAGATATTTCATAAGAGCACCCTATACCAGGCTTTGTCTGGAAGACTTTTTAAAAAGTATTTTACTCTGCAGCATTTATTTCATCTGTTCCAAGGTGTTTGTAGCAGAAAGAATGACTCAGAGGTTAAACATCAGTGTTATTCTAAAAGCAATCATCTTCACAATTTAGAGTCTTTCGACAACGACTGCCTTGAAAACTGAAAAATTCAGTCATGCAATTGGTTTTTTAGCCTTGAGAATAACAAATGTCTTATTTGACTGACTTGCACTAAAAACACTGTGCCACTGTTCCCAGCCCCAGGCTGGGAAATCGTTTCCAAAGTATTTGGGATTTACAGCTTTTTTTCACCCCAATTTTCAGCACAGCTGCAAAACCATCCACTTAGCTACCGGGCATCTTCTAGGGCACACACTTTTCCTACAAAGGGTTGATCGCTTTCCTCACCCAGTGACCCCTCTCCAGAGGGGCACTTCAGTTGCTGACTGGACGAGAACTCATCTTACAGTCACTGTCACTCCTTCCATCCATGGCGCTTCCCATTTCAGGCCCCATGAGAGGTCAGAATGTTTCCTTCCACGAGATAGCATTTTCACTCACCTAGAGTCATTATCCAAAGGTAACCTGAACATTGCGCACAGGGAGAAATGTATAATGTGGCGCATGACACTATAGTGCTATGCCTTACATGGGTACCATGGCTCACCGAGCATCAGTCTCAGTTGGTGATCAGTGACTGGCTAGGGAATAAGTGAATAAAGGAATGGCTGAATGACTATAACCCTCCAATTAATGGGCAGTAATGAGTATTGGAGTTGCTAAGTGACTAAATATAGAAATTACTTAAACACTTTGAGCAGGTTGCCTTTGTTTCCAAGTAGGAAATATTTTCACTCCTAGCATTAGCCGACTGAGGATATCCTAGTATTTCATCCAGTGTTGGGGTAGGAAACAACGTACTCAAAAGGTCCACGAAGAGAGTTTAATGTAGGGAGCTTTACCGTGTTGTGCGCAGAGTAGAGCGCAGTCTCACAGCAGAGGACAGTGCAGTGCCACCGAGCTGGGGAAAGCAGGACTCCCCAGGGGCCTGGCATGGGAAGCAGTCAGTGGCTGGATACAGAGGGCTGCCCAGTAGGGATTGCAGCCTTGGGTTTGAGGCTCAGAGCCAACTTGTGATGACCCAGCTGGGAGGTCGCTATTAGAATAAAAATGCTTTCCTCATTCTCCACCAATCCTTCACATTTTTGGCAAATGTCTTCCACTGGCTAAACTAGAAGCCCACGCTGGAAGGCAAGGCAGTCTAGTGGTAAAGACCCTTGAGGTTCAGATCTTGGGGCTCAGAACAGGGTGGAGAAGAGTGAAGAGTGGATATGGAGGTGCAAACTGAAAATACCCAGATGCCTTCTCTAGTAGTTGAGGTGGCTAATTATAGTCTGTGAAGTACTGACATGTTCCTTCCTATTGATACACGTGCAGAATGATCAGTAATAGGGAAAACATGAATTTCACTGATAAAAGTCCAGCAAAAAGAGAAAAAAGAAGTATTGCAGCAAAAAAGAAAAAATAGAACTGTAATCTAATTTAGGTTCCTAATGGCATAGTCTGTTGGAAATCAAAGTTGAACATTATTAAGGTCCCTCAAATTTGTTTGATAAAAGGTCTAAAAATTGTCCACATGTTTTGCATTTCTATTTAGAAATAAAACATATCTTTATTTCTGTCTCAAAAGTAGAATGCACTGGGTTCTTTAGAACCAGAGAGATACAAGGGCACATCAAGGGCGTTCAGGAGTTCTTCAAGGACACGAGGTGAGCAGGCCAGTGCAAGGGAAGAACCTAAACAGAGTTGGGATTTTCTAGCTCAACCTATTCCACAGGGAGTTCTGGAGCATGGATGGTGCCACAGAATTGTCCTGCAAGGACAGAGTCAGTCCTTAGGAGCAGGCTATGCTGATGGCAGCAGAAGAACATCTTCCAGGTGTCTCCAGCCAAGGGGGCTCTCCTTGGCTGACAGCAATTGTCCAAAAAAAGGGTGCTTCTGTGAGCCACCAAAACCCGACACCAGTACCGGCCCTGTAAAGGAGATCTCGGTGGGGCCCAACATCTGCTAGATAGATACCTGTAAGCTTGTGGGCAGAATCTTTGCAGCTGTGAATATACCTAAGTTTTAACTCTAGGGCTTGAACAGTCTTATCACATCGCACAGCATAATACATCATCTTGTCTCTGAGAACAACCTATGGAGCCATTAGATAATTGGCATAGATAAGGTTGACCTCAAAGAAAAAATGCGAAATAGAGGCTTGATTACAAATACAACAGGCTTTTGAAGTTTCCCCTCAGACGCTCTCTACTTACCCATTCTCTTTTTTCCCTTCATGGCTTCCTCTCCTCCATCCTTTTCATTTGACACATCCAGGAATTGTTTTGAAACCCATGGTTGCAGTGTCCTTACTGGGCCAGAGGAAGGAGTTAACCTCTAGCTGGGTTCATGTTAACCTTTAGTTGCCAAGTCATTAAGAGATGGGGTGCTGGAGGAGGGGCTGAGGTGGCAGGGATGCGGTGGTAGGGCCCTGGGTTGGGGATCCTCTGGGAATAAGTTGATTTTTAACCTTCTGGGAAGTATTTCATTATGGCTATACCACTTCCTGCTGGCTAAATATCAGCTCAAGAGAGTTGTTTCTGATAGAATTTGTTGTCACTATTATTATTGTATTGCTTTAAGTAAGACCTTAATTAACTGTGACTTTGAACCTTATGGCTGTTCCACGAATCACAAATGAAGTCAGACACTTGAAAAACCAATCCCAGACACAATTATAATTATAGCCGTAACTTAACCCAAAATCAAGATTCCCACAAAACTTTTGTATCTAGTATAAAACAAAAAAATTAAAATAAGAATACAGAAGCATATGTACTGTTGTAAGTCATTATTTATTACACATTTTGATGGCAAGGTAGATAACTTTCTCATCATAAGCTATATAACCCTGAAGAAAATGAATAGATAGCGGGCTGTTGTAGATGGTATGTTAGCAGTCAATGGTTTTTCTATTCATAACTTTTTAAACTGTGACACTTTAATGCACAGTGTTGCTAATTTATTTTTCTTCTAGCATCATTTGTACCAAGTCTCCTAAAATCCATCACAGTTGAGAACAGAGTCTAGACAGTTATTATGATACGATCAAAGGAAAGCTGGCAAATCAAAAAGGAGAACGAACACAAGTGCTGCTTTAAGTAACAGTGTGGTTTATGTGTGGCTTCTTTTAAATTTCTATTTTGCCAATTCCATCTTTTGAGAGACTCAGATCACACTAAAACATCGCAGTATTGGAAGTCAGCTTTATTTTATAGGTCGAAAGAGACAAAAGGAAAGCATTGCCTTTATTTCTCCGTGGAAAGATTTTTCAGCAATCTAATTAAATAAATATGGCATCCATTTGAATCGTTTTCTTATTAGTGACCAAAGAAAATGTGCTATTTCCACGAAGCCTTCCATTCTATGTCATTGTTGAAGAAGGACAAGTCAACCATCGCTGAATGAATGGTCTTGTCAAATCTGTATCTGCTTTGAAGAAGTCAACTTTTTTATGGGAACTAAAATTGTGAAATGCATGTCCTCCAGTCCCCGAACACAATCTTTCCCTTTATGTCTACAGAAGAATCCTATTTCAGTTTTGGAACCATCTGCTTTTGTCTTTGCCACTGAGTATGTCGATAGATAATTTCTCAGGGTGCAGCCGAGTGAACACGAAGAAACTCGTTTATGCTATAAAGGGATCTAAAAAAGCTAACGCATAAACGATAACATCTGTGCAAGGTATATAGAAAGGGGCGAGATAGAAGCAAGCAGATTAGTCCCACACTGTCAACACAAGAGTCCAAGACCCAAACAAGCTGAATGGGCCAATTTTTAGAACATGAACTGATCCCTGTCCAAGGGGCGGAAAGGATGAATAATTGGTTCGGTGCATTCATTTGGAATGGAAAAGTGAAATTAACTTCATCAATTCTGTAAAAACAAAGCCAAAAACAAGTCCAGCATGAATGAAAGACGAGATAAAACGTTCCACTCTTACATTTGAATGACTCACTTTGCTAACACAGCATTTCCCCAAGTCCAAAGGAGCATGATTGTCTTTCCTTCCCAGTGAATACAGTTTCTGTTCTTTTTTAGCTCTGCATCGTGTACCCATCCCCAGCCCCCCACCCTGTAAGGTGTTGGCAGGTGAGCATTGTAGCAATCCTTTTCCAGACGGTGGGCTCCAGTCCCTCATACAGGAAAGTGACAGGTTTGGCAAGGTGTGAGGAGATTTAATTTCACTAAAAGCTTATAGCTGAGGTTGTGTTCTCCTATTTAACAAAGGATGCCTTCTGGGCAATTAATGAAACTTTTACATCCTTTCACTTTGGCTCTAAAATATGTCTAACCATAATTTTCTGACTGATAATTTTTTTCTAGATGGACTGTTCTAAGCATTTTTCACCACTTCAGATTAATTCATGTTGAGAAAGTTCTTCATCAAGTCATTGTTTTGGTAGAAAATCCAGGATAATGTGCTCTTGGTCTTAAGCATCTTATTTTGAAAGTCATTTTGACTTTGAAGGACGTCGGCGCTTAGGTGTTAAGTTTCCAGCCAAGGGTTAAATCGGTGCAGAAGGCTCCACTCGTGTTATTTCTGTAACTGCAACTGCCTCTCCTCCTCCTCACACCCACCGCCTTTGCCCTCTTTCTAGGCCCAGCTCAGCTCCCATTTCTCCCTTTAAATCTCGGTAGTTACTCTAGTATTTACCAGCCACGCTGGAAAATGAAAAAGTGCACTCAAGGATGGCACTTTCTAACCTTCTCACCTCCTGCGTGACGGTGATTCTCAAACTCCAGCCTGTGTGCACATCACATGGGGGGCTTCTTAGACACACACGGTCGGGCCCTTCTCCAGAATTTTGGATGCAGTAGGTTTGAGAAGGGGCCTGAGAATGTGCATTTCTAACAAGTCCCAGGGGAGGAAGATGCTGCTGGCGCAGGGACCGCACTTCACTCTGCCTGGGAAATGTCCTTTTCTCCTTCTCTGCTTGCTGCATTCTTTTTTCCCCCAAGAAAGAAACATTTTTATTTTTATAGAATATGTTTTGTTCATTATAACAAGCAAGAAGTCATTTGTGAATTAAAAAAGTGAATATGTAAAGATAATATTTAACCCCCATCAGCTCAAGTCAACTGATAACTAACTTAACATCTGTTGTGACTCCCATACTGTGCTATATTCCATGGAGAAAGTAAAAGAAAAACTCCCCCTATTTTTGGTACTATAATCCACTAGAGAAGTGTATATATATATATTATGGACTCCTGTTTTATGGACACAGGAAATGACAGCAGGTGAAAGAACTGGCTCTTCTGGTTCTAAAGTAGGAATCTTCACTATCAAGTGCTTAAGGGTCCGTGTCTTTTTCGGGGTGCGTTATGCATTCCTTGGAGTGTCATGGCCGTGAAGAAGAAAGAACATTTCAACAAAAACTAATGAAGGGGCATTTGGAAGTGCTAGGTGGAGATGAGATACCCAAGTTCCAAGTGTGACTTTCACATCAAGTGAGATTTGCCAGGTTATTGCTGATTGTGCTTTTTGGCTGTTTATTTAAGTAAAATAAACTACAAAGGTTGACAAAAAAATCTTGGATGCAACCCAACTGTCTTTCATGGAGCATCAGAATTGGCGGAGATTTTGGAAATGACCTCTTGTGACATTTCTATTTTGAAGAAAGGAAACTGAGGCCCAGAAAGGCCTGAAGACTCTAACACGGCCATCTGGGACCTGGCCATCTCAGCCTATGCCCACCCTACCCCTCCTTATGAATGACTTTGGGAGACATCGAACAAGCGTTCCCATGTACCCCAGGTTACCAGGCCGCTGCTCCCGGCCATTGCAGTCTGACCTAGATAAGAGTCTCACTGGTTCAAAGCTCCCAGAGCTCCTCAGATCTGCTTGAACACAGCAGACAGCCACCGCATTCTAACTATGCATTTTTTGAAACAGCTTGTGCTAACTTGTTGTTTTATATTAGGGGGACAGATTTGCCACATTCTAACATATTCTTCAAAACTCCTCTCCACATCACCTCCTCCATGAAAGCTTTTCCCTGGTACAGCAGGTTTTCCCAAGCCTGCACGCTCGCTCGCTCACAAGTTGCCCTGCCTCACTCACTTAGGGCAGGCCAGCTGGGTTAGTCTATACCAGACTGGGTGGCTTCAGCGACAGACATTTTTTCACAGCTCTGGAATCCAGACGTCCGAAGCAAGGTGGTAGCTGCACAGGTTGGAAGAGGGTTCCTCAGGGCCCTGTGCGGCTTCTCAGCCTTCACTTAGACCCTGGGTACTTTCCCTGCCCTCTCTCCTTAAAGCAGACAGCTGACTTGCTTTTTAATATTTGTGTGATCTTGCTCATTCTTAATCCAATGAATGGTGCAGGCGTGTATTATTATAGCCCTCCTTTGCTCTCCATATATTGCTGGGACTCTCTGAACTTCGCATTGTCACCCAAGTTCAAGCTGGTATTTCAGGCTTTAAACAGTCATTGGTTTACTCTTTAAATCTTCCTTTCTTCCCTGGAACTAAAGGCACGGCCTTCTGCTATTAGCATCATTCTTGGCTGTGATGTCCACGGTGGCAACTTAGGGGTGCCATTTGCTTCTGTAAGTGTCCTGTCACTTAGACAAATTTCGGGGCACTCCTTGGCTCCAGACCTTCCTCTGGAGTCTCCTCAGCTGGACTCATTTGATGTATTGCCTCAACAAATCCCATCAGCCCTGCCTGATTTGGCACCGAGGGTGAAGATGGTTTATAGGGGCAGTAACAACAGAAATGTCCTCTCCGAGACAGGCAAATAATTTCCTCTCTGCCCCAGTCTACTACTATTTCCCTTAATCTTGTTAATGCCCAAGAAGCTGCTGCTTCCTCTGTCCTTAAAGCTGTTTTCCTCCCTGAAGGTTAATGCCTTGAAGGGAGAGCAGGCTCATCCTTTCTGCTCCTTCAGGCAGGCACCCTATTTTCTTGTTTCATTTGACATTTGGGTTAAAATGGCTTAGTGTCAGAGTAGATGATTCATAGTCATTGGTCGTCTGGGTTAAGCTAAGGCCCCAGGTTGCCTAATCCAAGGATCCTTTAAGACAGAACCAAGCTGGCTTCCTGGGTACTTGCTCACTGGGCAGGGTTGCTGACGACCCATGAGCCTACTCATGCAACTTGTGTCCCCGAAGGACTCCTAGGCCCTGGACCCTGTTGGTAACTCGATTCCCATTCCCTCCATATTCCTGCAGGGTTCATCTCTTACCTTTCTTCCTACAGAGTTTCCTATTTCTCCACCCTTCCTTAACCTCCCTGGAAAAGACCTCCCTTGAGTTTCTGGACCTCTCCCCAGTCAGTTGTCATCTCCCATCCCTGAGTACTGCCTCGTCTCACAGAAGGAGGTGCTAGAGCTGGCCAGGGGTGAGTGCTCCCCTGGATCTGTAGTGACTTCCACAAAGTTGATTTCACCTCACAATTTAATCAATGCCTCTGTTATCTTTCTTTCTGTTTAAAACAGTTCCTGAGTTTAATACAGCAAGTTCACAGTTCTGTTGTACCTGTCCAGCTAGCTAGCCTTGCATTTTCTCATCTCTCCTATTGGATGAAGATCTGTTATTCTCTGTTGCCAACACTTTTGGAGGAAAAGGAGCAGGACACCCTCGATTGGATGTCCTCTGCCTGTAACCACTCCTATCAGGATTCTACTGTTTTTTTATTTTCCCAGAGTCACTTTTTGTAAATACATAATGAATGGGATTTGGGGGTAACTTTACCATAATCACCTATGTGAGGCATGAATAACTAGATCATAAAACTTTAACTATAAAGCATTATTTTTACTATTTATAATTTTCTTTACCTTTCCAATTTTTCCTGAATAATTCAGTTTTATTTGCAAAGGGGGTATGTGCTATTGTGATTCTTGAATTAGTTAACTGTCTTTTTTAGTGATCTTCTTTATATTAGCTAGTAATGTCTGCATTCAAATGTTCGAAGTTTATGCAAATTTTTCAAAAGCCCCAGAAGGGATGTTGCAGAAGAAGCTGGGGCTGGGAGTAGAATACCTCCGCCTCCCTGTAGTTATGCTGCCATCTGACCAGTGTGGCCTTGGTTCTGTCTGTTTGTCTGCCTGGGTCTTAATTTATGAACAAAATGAGCATTTGTACACGGTGACCCCCAGATTTCTTTCCGGACCTAGCACTCCAGGTGTCCATGATGAGGGTCAATATTTGGAAATTTTGAGTTATACATTCCAAATCACCTTTGAATATGCCATTTTGAAAAGCATAACAACTCCTTTGGTTCAGAAATAGTTTTTCACACCCTAATTGGAGAATGGCTGGAGGAAAGATCTTTCAGATGAGACTCAAATGGAAAAATAAACGGGGGACAGAAGAATTGAGCTTTGAATGATTGAACGAACACTTCACAAATTGCAGGCAGCTATCTTCTGGTAGGACTTGAAGGCTGAGAAAAGACAAATTGTAGGACAAAGCTTTATGCTAAGTATTTGGTAGATTTCCTGGTTCCAAAAGTGGGGTGAGTATAAGAATTCTACTATTGGTTCTTTTCACTATAAGGAACACATCGCTAAGAATTTCTCCACCCCAAATGACAACCTTGTCACCCTGACCTTGAATCTCCCCCATATTCTTTTTAAATAATATATTTGGTGGGACATTTTTATATCTATTTATATTTATACTTATCAGAGAGATATCCAATGCATAACTGGTATTTTTATTATATAAGTAGGCTTTAGATATCTCTGTAGTATTAAATTACAATGAGTACAACATCCTGTTATTTTATTCTAGCTAGAAATAAAAAGCTGTCCATAAAATAGGAAGGTGGCTTTCATACATTTATTTTCCATGTCACATTCTACTTCTGCACTGGCTTCTATCTGAATCTAGGCAGGTCTTTCCATGTCATCTTTTCAAACATAATAACCCAGTTGAGAATGCCCGTCTGCTGTACTGAGCAATAATTGACTCCCTTTGCACACACTACCGTGAACCAGTTTCCATGTTCTGACATGTCTGAGCATGTTTCTTTCAACAGCTGCATATGGCCTTTGAGCCTTTTCTTTTCATATTTGATTTTTTTTCTGTCTGTTGTCCTTTTTGGGTCTTCCAGTTACTTTTTAGCTTTCTGTCCTCTGTCCTTGATTTAATTTCCAATGTCTTAGTCTCCAGTTAAAATATTTACATTTTCTCACCTAACTGATTTCTTTTCAGCCATTAAAACATAATTTTAACATTTCTAAATATGATATTTTAATTAAGGTCAATTCCACCTACTATTGGAGCAAAAGTATACACAATGATATTTTGGACCTATATGGATACATTCTGAGAGGGGATGTTTCTTCTTTGGCTTCTGGAATAAGCTTTCTCCAGTACTAAACGACTATGTAAATAAGAATATTTTTTAAGACACCTGGCTTCTAGAAGATATTCTGTGAATAGTGATTCCCTTTCAGCCTCACCGTGAACTTTCATAAACCACAGTTGGAGAATCAGGGAAGAGGCTTTGCTTGAGAAGTTTCACATTCCTGAATCCCTCACACCGTAGTGTTAGTGCCTATTCTGCCGGTTCAGAAAACCACCCACGGTGGTTGGGGGGGTGCTATTTTGGAACCTCACATCTGCATGTGATTGAAACTGAATTTAAGCTATATTAGGCAACAAGGGGCATGGGACAGTATTAAGGATTCTCTTGCAATCCAAAGCCTAGGATTCAGGAGCGCTCAGAATTAGGGTTAGTAACACTCTCAAAATTCTCTCACTTTGTTATTTATGCACATCTATTTTATTTTATTCTTCTTTTCCTAAAGACATGCTTCTCCTTTCCCCATGGCATGAAACAAAAATCACTTGTTTCCTTCATTTTCCCACAAATCAAACCTTTCAAGAGAGATTGACTTTCACATTTCCAAGTGCCCAGTTCCCATGGAATGAATCAGTATTCACCAGTCTTGTGTGAGGTTTTCACTCCTAGACCTATACAAAGTTGAGACCTTACAGAAGACAGGGTTAATCAAATTTAAAACAAAGGCTCACCTCTCCATAACCCTAACCCTTCAGGGCCATGACATAAAGTCATGTGACTTTGATAAGGGTTCTGCAGTAAACCTTTCACAGAGAGGACAGATAATGAAAAACTCTCCCAGGCAACTGGCCCACACCTTTTACTCTCTTCTGAAGCCTCCAACATCACCCACCCCCATTCTTTAGTCTTAATTTTGCTTTGATCCCACTGAAAAATAAAAGCAATCAAAAGAGAATTTGACCTGTTCTATTAGCAAATCTAATACTTCTTTTCTTTGACTTAACCTTCAATAACCACGGGTGATCTGTCCTCCCTTTTCTATGTAAAGCCAAATCCTCTGCCTCATCATTAGTTCTCATTTTCTCTCTGCTACTTCTCTAGTCCTGCATCATCAACTTCCCCCTCTCACTGTATCATTTTCATCAGCATACAAACGAACTGTAAAATCTTCCCTTTAAAAATTCCTCCCTTGACCCACATGTTCCTCTAGCCACTGCTCCCTCTCTCTGCTCCTCTTGGAAAAACCCATTAGAAAATTTATCTATATACTATGTTTTCAGTTACTCACTTTTCCTCCTTCTTGGACCTCCTCCTGTCAGGCTTTTCCTCCCACTACTTCTCAAAAACCGATCTTACCACAGTCACCCATGACGTCAAGTTCAGAGTCTGCATTTTACTTCAACCATCAGCAGCACCTGTCACAGTTGATCAGTTCTTCCTAAGGCACTTAAAAAAGTCACATAAGCTGGGAATAAATGTTGTTAATTAAAACATAAAACCTCAAGATATATTCTATATCAAGCACTCCTAAAACACATGAAGTGCTCCTTGGTCAAAATACAGAGGATACGCATTTGAGATACATTCTGGTTCTTCTGATATATGACCTGAAAGCTGTGCTTTTCACAGATTTTACAACTGAAGCTAAATATTTAATAAAGTTGAGTGTACAATAAGCCAATGTCTCTACAGAAGCAAGTTAACTTTTCTCAGCTATCTGTGAATGTTCATTCATTCCTACTACATAAATCACTCTTCATGATCTACAATTCCTGCTGTCATAAAGAAACAGCATACTTAAAGGATTGGTGGTTCTTTGTCCTAATCCATAAAAAATAAAGCAATTCTTTTCTAAACTACACAATGTTCTCTTGTCTTAACTCTAATGCAGGAGAATAATGTCCTAAACACCAACTTTAGGGAGTTATATTGCTGTTACAGGTTCACACCTCTAAACAGTATGATGTATGAGGGGGCTGAAATTCACACCCTACATCTTTTCGCGATTACATTTTATAGTGATTACTACATAAATGTTTGCTGTTGTTATTTCTAGGCAACTCAAACATACAGCATTTAAAATTAAACATTGTATCTCTCATCCTTGTCTCACCTCCAAAACACAGAGGACATAGAAAATTATGCTCTTTCCAAGGCATTTCCTTCTTCTCTCTTCTTAAACTCCAATATCTCCTCTTCTTTCTTTACTCTCAGGTCATGATTCTTATTTCACTGAAAAAAAAAAAAAAACACTCCTCTTGCTGAATTTCCCAACTCAAGTAAAAGCCATTCTTTTCTCCCAGGTACACAAACCAGAATCCTTGACATCAGGGTTGACCCATTTTTCTTGCTAACAACTCATGTCTGATCTGTCAGCAGATCCAGTTGGCTCTACAGAATTGAACAATTTTTACTGCCATTACCCCCCTGCACCAAGAAGTGTCCATTTACCTTTTGATTGGACAACCACAGGTGGATAACTGATCTCCCAGTGTCTACCTTTGCTTTTCTTCATTCTTTTGTTCTTAGAGCAAAGCAAGTGTCCATTGTCTCCTTACTAAAATGTAGTAAGGAAAGGAGACAATAGACACTTGGTCTACAGTTAACATTCCATACATATAGACATGTAGACCAAAAGACACATAGATAGTGTCTTTGGTTAACATTCTCTTACTAAAATGTTAACATTATGTTATGGGATGTTAACAGCTAACATTCCATACATATAGACATGTAGACCAAAAGACACATAGATGGTGTA
Organism: Carollia perspicillata; assembly: GCA_004027735.1. Taxonomy (NCBI): domain Eukaryota; kingdom Metazoa; phylum Chordata; class Mammalia; order Chiroptera; family Phyllostomidae; genus Carollia; species Carollia perspicillata. Next base: position 16,424 of record PVKM010003623.1, on the reverse strand, counting down.
TGGTTAACATTCTTTTACTAAAATGTAAGGAAAGGAGACAATAAACTTAAAAACAGGAACTTTTTCTGTTTTGTTCACTGCTATTCTCCCAGAACCCAACACAGTGCCCGGAACACAGAAAACATGCAAAACAGAGCTGGCTGAAAGAATCCACACAACGTGTGAGCTCACTGACCACCCAGGACCTTAGCATATCAACTTTTGTGTTTCCTATGCATAGTATACTGTCAGACAAAGAGCAGGTGCTCAAAACGTATTTGCTCAGTAAATCCCTGAGTTACTGGGAGTAATACGGGTAAAGCGCCAATTCTCCTCTCTTGCTCCTTTCATGGGTCGTGCTTTTGTTTCCCTTATTATAAGGGCACTGTAAAAAGTCAAAGGGATAAATCTCTCCAGTATTTCTAAGGGATCATTTATTTGTAGGGATGAAGACCTGCAGATCACAGTGGATAAAAAATGTATAAAGGGCTAAAGCAAGGAATTGATTGAATAAGGAGCACAGAAGCAAAGCTGTTTACAGGGAGAGGAAGGCGCAGACTGTCTACGTGGGAGATTATGACATTTCTTACTTAGCAACGTGGGGATCTATGAGCTTTCAGAAGCTAAAGCAAAAATGCCCTGGGACTTCAGCATAACAGGAAATCACTTTGTTTTTCCTTCTCTCACTCTTGTATTCTTACCTTCCTGTTTGCTTGATTCCTTTGTTCTTTCTTTCCTTTATCTTCTTGCACTGAGAGCTTACTATCTGCCAGACACGTGAAGAAGTGAGGGTGCAGACGAGGTGCTCGTATACCTATGGAGTTTGTTGCCTTGGGTTGGTGGGCCATGGGGAGACCTTAGAATGAGATGATAAAAGCTTCGACATCATTGCATGAACATGTAGGTGCACCTGAGGTGTTATTTCCATACAGGTGGAGGAGCATCCAAAGGCAAGGGTGGGGAAAGAGGGCACTCCCCAGGGGGATTTTGAGATCTGATCTGGGCTTAAAAAAATCAGTGGGTATCTTCTGGCTAACACAAAAGAGAAGGGCATTCTAGATAAAGGTGACAACAGTGTGGATATGCTGAGGATAAAGTAGAGTGTGTTTTGAAAGCTACAATTGTTCCGTATATCTAGGGAAGAGATGGCATGTTTTGGTAATTAGGAAGATAATGCTAAAGGTTGGCAGAAGCCAGAATATGACTTTTATAGAAACTAAAATGAGGTGCCTGACTTATTCTGGGTGCTCTAGAAAGTAATTTTGGGATGATAATCAGGGAAGTAAAAGCGAAGTAGAATTTTTTGTTTTAGTAAGGTAACATTAATAAAGGCAGGGGTTCCTTATTTATTGAGGATTTTTTAATATGCCAGGCACTGTTTATGAGTTTAAGAGATTAACATAGTGTCTCATTTTATTCTTCTAACAAATCTCTGAAAAAGTATTAGTAGGTTTGTTTAGAGAACTTTCCCCGAAGAGTGGCTGGTGTGCAATCAAAATTCTCAGGCTTCTAATTCAAAATCCTAAAAGTCTTAACCACCATTTTCATAACTGTGACTGGAAGAGATATTGGAGGAGGGGGCGGTACAGGAGCTGCAGGAAGATGAGTGAGTAGCGGGTAAACCTGGAGTGAGATGAGAAGAGTGTGAACTAAAGCAGTGGCAGTGGACATTGAGGGAAACAATGATTTTGAGGCAAATGAAGGAAATTGAATTTGTAGGATGGCGACTAACTCAATGTTGAAGAACAAGTAAAAACAGTGCTTAAAAATGTCAGGTTTTTGACTATGGTAACTGGGTGGAAGGTAGGGCCATTCATTCACAGCAGTCTAAGAAGGTCATGTTGGGAAGGGTTCCCATATGTGGAGTTGGAAGGCCCTGTAGGACACGGGCAGTTGGAGACACAGGATTGAAACCCAGCAGAGGGCTGTGAGCTACAGGACAGCGAGCAGGGGCACGTAGAGAAGCTGACCAAGGGATGGCTGGGGGACTAATTAGAATAGAGGACTTAGGAAAGAGCTAGGGAAACCTTAACACTTAGTGTATTACAAGGAGAAGGAAACCTGCCAAAGGAGTCTGAAAGGGAACAGCAGGAGTCATAAAAATAAAGCTAGGGAGAGAGAGAGATACCCAGATACTGTGAAGAAGGGATTCCACATAGAAGAGATGGCCAATGATGCAAAATATCACAACAAGGATAAATATGGTAAGAACAGAGGTATGTCCATTATATTGGGTGATATCCGGGTCATTAGACACCTAACAAAAGAAATCTATTTGGTGTTACGGAAGCTGGGCCCATCTGGAAGGTGGAAGAATAGACGAAAAATGGGGAGCAGCCAAGATGCAGGCTCCGGGAGGTGTGGGGTGGTGGCTGGAACAGGGTGGGATCATGGAAGGACGTTTGGGGACAGCGGACTCCAGGGAAATGCTGGAAAGATGATTTTTGAAGAACAATAATGTTAAGAGAACTCTGAAATAGAATTGTTACTTGTTTCAAATGTGCTGGTGAGACAGGGGAGGATAGATGCTATATATATCCTTTAGCTTTATTCAGGCTTGCAAACGACACAGACACTGTTACCTTTTTAAGTATAAAATAGGGTTTTTTCTTTCCTCTTTTCCTCTCTTCTCTGTATTTCCTGGAGCACAAGCGTTTGGAGAATAGAAGTTTGGTTTTAATTCATCATCAGTAACTTTTTCTTTCAATGCCAGTGTCAACAGTCCCCGCCACTGTGCCGCCAGGGGAAGATTTTAAGCTGGGTTAGGATACCTGACTGACACGGTGCTGTAGCCAGAGTCATCAGCACTGACTGTCAAGCTGACTTTTCATTTCCTTGTCGTGATCCTTCCTTTAGAAGGAGGCTGCATCCTTGATTCCAGTTTTAGTTCTTTTTGATTGAAATATTAAACAATGCAATATTTCAGGTGTTTCAACACGAGAATTAGAAAATTGCTTCTTCCTTCCTTCACTGAAGTAGGGGAACATTTGTAATCATACAGAGGGTGTATGGTTAACGTTCTCTTCATCTTTATGTTCAGAAGTAAATCCTTCAAGGGAGATGGAGTTCATTGGTGTCAGAAGCATTTACCTGCAGGCGGAGCAAGAGGGAGGGAGTGGAGATAGCGGGGGTGAATGGATGGGTTGCTTGCTCAGATGGAGTCGTTCGCCTCAGAGACAGGGTGCTGGAAACTGTAAAAGTCCGGGTTGGCGCTGCCCTTCAGTACTTGTACATTGGCTAGAAGTTTTCCCAAGGCTAAGCGAGACAGTCTGCACTTTCCTCACATCTGCGTGCCAGTGACCTCACTCTTAGGCAGTGTCAAATGGCCTGGAACCAATGGCTTTTTCTGCCAAGGGATTATGCCAGGCCTTCCTGCAATCTGTGCTTGTTCCAGTAAGGAGGACTTAGACCAGCTGGGCACCACTGAATGTATAAGGACTCAAAAAAATCTCTATGCTGGCTGCCGCGGGTACTCAACAGCAGTTAAAGGCTGATTTCAATGCTCAACATCACTAACCCTCAGAGAGATGCAGATTAGAACCACAATGAGATATGACTTCACACCTGTCAGAATAGCTGTCATTGATACATCAATGAACAACTAGTGCTGGCGAGGTTGTGGAGAAAAGGGAACCCTAGTACACTGTTGGTGGGAATGGAGACTGGTGCAGCCCCTTTGGAAAAAAATGTGGAATTTCTGCAAAAAACTAAAAATTATACTGCTTTTTGACTCAGCAATTCTGCTGCTGGGAATATACCCTAAGAATTCCAAATCACTAATGCAAAAGAACTTATGCACCCCAATTTCACAGCAGTGTTATTTACAAGAGCCAAATGCTGGAAACAGCCTAAGTGCCCATCAGTAAATGAGTGTATAAAAAAAAAACTGTGGTACATTTACACAATGGGGTGTTTGCAGCAGAAAGAAAACGGACTCCTACCTTTTGCAACAGCATGGATGGAACTGTAGAATATTATGCTAAGTGAAATAAGCCAGTTGGTGAAAGACAAACACCATATGATCTCACCTATAAGAGGAATCTCATGAACAAAATAAAGTAACAAACAAAATAGAACCACAGGCCTGGAAACATAGAGCAGACTGAGACTGACCAGAAGGGAGGGAGGAGGAGGGTAATGCTGGAAATAAGGGGAATGGACTAGAAAAAGGACATGTATGAATGACCCACGGACATGGACAATAGCGTGGGAGTCGACAGTGAGAGTTGGGGGTGGGATGGGCAGAGGAGGGCAAAGGGGGGAAAGTTGGGACAACTGTAATAGAATAACAATAAGAACGATTTGGTAAAAGTGCAAAAAGCTGATTTCAGCATTAGTCACCAGTAACATTTTAACTACAATGGAGTGTCCACAGCAGCCAGCATTGGATGTTTTGCAAAATCGTACACCTGCTGTGGAAAAAAGTATGGCAGTTCCTCAAAACATGAAAAATGGTACAGTGATTCCACTTCTGGTTACATATCCGAAAGAACTGAAAACAGTCTCAAAGAGATGGCTGTTCCCATGCTCAAAGCAGCATTGCTCACAACGGCAGGAAAGGGACCAGTGTCCACGGACAGACAACAGGGCAAGCACAAGGTGGCATGCACATACAATGGAATGTTGTTCGACCTGAAACATGAAAGAAATTCAGACACCTGCCACCCCATGGATGAATCTTGAGGACACGGTACCACGTGAAAGAAACCAGTCACAAAAGGACAGATACTGAATGAGACCAGTTACAGGAGGTATGGAGAGTAGTCAAGTTCACAGAAACGGGAGGCAGAATGGTGGTTGCTAGGAGCTGGGGAGGAGTGACTAAATGGGGGGCTGTAGTTTGGGGGGTACAGAGTGTGAGTTTTGTGAGATAAAAAAGTTCTGGAGTTTGGTCGTTTAACAGTATGAATATACTTAATACTACCAAACTGTATATTCTCCTTAAAAGGGGTTTATATGGTAAATTGTGTGTTATGTGTATTTTACCACAGTTGGAAGAAAAAAGGATGATTGGTGAGGAACACTTGTGAAAGAAGAAAAGAAGACGGAAGAGGGTTAGTCTGCATCCCAGACTGTGATGCAGACCTGGCGATCTGTACCAGGCCGGGAGGAGTGGAGGAGCCAAGTTTGTCCCTCAGCAGGGGCCCACTTCCTTGACTTTGGTAACCAGGACTTGGGCTACCAAGGCCTTGCTCAGCCATTGTTTGCTGGGCAGCAGCACAATGAGCAGGACCTGAGTCTAAAAGCCGAGGCAAATACTGGACCAGGTAGCAGCTGGAGGCGCTCACCCAGGCCCACTTCTTGAGTCGGGGCAGCAAGTCCTTCTCTGAATGGGAACGAGTGACCCATCACCACGGGAGTAATGGTGAGGTTTATTTTCCTTTAGTTTGCATTTCTGTATTTTCCACATTTCTAACAACACATAAAAGTGACCCATTCATTAGGAAAGAAATAAATTGTTATTATTATATATGGCTCCCAGTAATCTGAACTGTTGAGCAATTAGTTGCTTATTCAATCATTGCTCTGCCATGCCAGGTGATGTTTGCGAATCTGATATTGGCATACGGAATGGACATCAACTTGAGATATTGCCCTCTTTGGTTTTTCCTTGTAGCTCACCAGAGTATGAAAGGCATTCAAGTGGATCATTGCAAATATACGGCACCACACACAAACCTCGGGGAGCCTCATTTTATTGCTGTTGAAAAATGAAGCTCTCATAGCAGGCTCAGGCAGTGGTGGTGATTCCAAAGCAGGCAACGATGGAAGCCGACAGACAGGTAGGCATCGTCATTCCATAATACAGGCAAAAAACTGTCCGATTTTCACATGAAGGGAACTTCTCGGAAGAAGATACAAGTGAAATCATCTGAGTGTCAGCCCTTTAAACCTCAAATTATTTATGGGTTATGTACCTGTATCCTGTGTAGGTTGGTGTCAAGAGGGATTTATTTAGAAAAGAATAAAGATTTTCTAATTTCAATGAGGGCAAGATGAACTAAGGGAGTAAGACAATTATAGAGAGAATTACATACCCGAAGGCTGAGAGAAATGCAGGGTTGCTGGCTTTTCTCTATGTCAGGAATAACTGCGTTGAGGTATTGGGAATGCATCCATGCAAAATTGCTTGAGTAAAAAATTACTCTTTCTTGCAAACTCACAAACAGAGGATCAATAAACTGCCAGGAGACAGAAAACACTGAGTAATCACTTGTATCACACTGAAGCGCTGCATGCCTCACATTTCTGGGACCTGGCTTTATATCTAATTAAGCAACTGAAATGATTTATGGACTTTAACATTTACTTTAAAAGTGGAATTTGAAGGGCAAATTTATCTTTCTAAACTCTACCTGTTCAAATAGGAATCTTATGTCACAAGTGGTGGGACTCAAGCCGTCTCTAGTTAGTGACCTGCCTGGGTTCAGAGAAGGTTAAATTGATCATAGAGTAATTTACTAAACCTTGGCAGGATCTTAAAGCTCTCTTAACCCTGGAGGGGTTTAGGAAGTCTTTTTCTTGTTCTTTTTTTTTTGGTTTGGCATGCTTTCAGAAAAGTTTGCAGCAGCTGGGCACCGTTCTGAGTGCTCACGATGTGGCAGCGGGTGAACACAACAACGAGTCCTATCCTCAGGGAGTTCAGTGTCTAGTGGGGGGAGAGAAAGGTGAGCAATACATAAAGAGAATAGTCACGTAAGTTGGTACATCAGAGGATGGTAAATTCCATGGAAAAGAACGAAATAGAAAAGATGATACAGGGAAAAGGGGGCGAGAAGAAGGGCAATTTTAAATTGGTATAACAGGGAAGGCCTTCCCGAGAAGGTGATATGTGAGCCAAGACTTGAAAAGAGGCTTGGAGTGAGAGACGTGTGAACTGGAAGAGAGCGCTGCAGGTGGAGAACTCAGGCAGTGCAGAGGTCCCGCACCAGTCAGAGCAGAAGACCGAGGACATAAACAAATTGGATACGTTGAGGAGAGCTGAAAAGAGTGACCATTTACAAAGATGTGGGCAGGTTGCAGGGAAATGACAAGAGGGAAATGACCATCTAGTATTCAGGAGCTAGAGACAGTGGGGCACTATTCTCATCACTAGGCTTGAGCGGCTGATGAATACGTGGGAGGTGGAACTTGGAGGAGGAAACACCTGTGTTGTGAGTCTGCCTGGCTGGAGCTGTGACCTTAGGATGGACCATGTAGCATCTGTACCCACACTGCAGGCAGGAAGCACCAGAAAGGAGAGAAAAGGAAAGACTAACCTCACTTTTATACCCACTTTTTGGAGAGGCTCACTCCTTGTTCCCAATATATAAAACATAAACAATAAAATAAAAATGTGAAGAAATTCCCACTAGGTGGCCATCTCTCAGTTGGTTAATTGGATTTTATCTTTCTAGCTTTTAGAATTTTTTAAGGCATGTTCTTATCTAAATTCCCCATGTATTTGCTTCAGCTTCGAACTGGACCTTGTGAAAGCCGGTCTTTAGGCAAGCTCAGATACGTTGTTTTGGTGTTCCTTTAAACCATAGTTTCTCTAAGTTTGGCAGGGTAAGATCCAATCCGACTAGTGTTTATTAAGTGTTTTTGGTGTGCACAGTATAACTGGTTATGTCCTCCGGGAGCTGCAGAAGAACTCTAAGAGGCTTGCGTGCTTAAACGAAACTAGATGTTGCTTTGCTTTTCTCAGCACTTTTTTTTTTTCCTGCTGAACATTTCCAGATAATATCCAAAGTGCATCCTGGGCTTACGTTTGTTTTATTATGACTATTATTAAAATTAAAGTTTATGATTTAAGAAAAGGCCTGTGCATCTTGAACCTTCCACCTATGAACATTAAATCGGTCCTAAGGCAGAAGCCACTGCCTTACCACTGTAAGGTTACCACTTCCGGTTACCACTGTAGACTAGCTTCTGCCTTATAATCAATGTAAAGTCCAATTTACATATGAACAACAAAGTGACTTTCAGGAATGCTAAGGAGATCTCATCCTTTCTTATCTCAGGACCCTCCAGAAGACTGGGCATCAGCGACGACAAAGTACTAAGACTAGTCCTACCATTTCCATCACGCTTTGCATTTCCCTTGCAGCCAGTCACACTTGTCTCCTTGCTGCTTTCTGAACGTATGAGTTACATTTATACCTGATCTTTGCTCTTGCTGTTTCCTTTGGCTACAGTGCTTTTCCCCAGGACACACGTAGGCTAGCTCTATTATTTCATTCAGGTGTCTCTGCAAATATCGGCTACTCAAAAAGGACTTCCTGGATGACCTTATTTGGGTAGTAGCTCCTCCCTGCCTACTACCTGATACCTTTCTACTAAATTTCCTCATTTTGTGAACTCTACTGCTTTACATTATATTATGTAGGTATTTGTTTATTTTTTTGTTGTTGCAATGAAATGTAAGGTTCCTGGGGTCAGGGATTTCATTTCTCTGCCATGTCTGGGGCACCCATATGCTTAGAACCTAGGAAAACGTACATCGCTACAGTGGAGTGAGCTGCAGTTGTGTCTCTCTCCAGGGGGAGTTTTGGTAACAGTAAACATTTGACAGATGGCCTGGAGTTATGTTCTTCTAAGAGTGGTTATGGTCTAAGTGAATATTTCTGATAAGAAAAGAGAAAGAACATTTTATATTTTTATTTTTTTAAACCCTATGGTGATGAGCCAAGCCCATAAGTGCTCAACAAATTTTTGTTTAATTAATGAATTAATGAAAGAAATAATATATTGTATACAAGTGTATGTGAATTTATAGGAATGTTGCAAATTATTTGGTCTTCAGATAATTTCTTATTTTGCAACAACTATGCCTCTGATATAAAGATATTATTTGTTGAGGCAAATAAAATGCATTTCACTTGGCTTTATGCATTAGAGTAATTGCGATATTCTCTATGTTTTAAAGGCAAAAAACTTTCTTTAATTGAAAGAAAAATGTAAGAGTAGTTGAATTAACCAAAGATATGAACTCTTATACATATACTTAAATTGTAGTCTGAGAACTTAAATAGTCTGAGAACTATTTAAGATAAAAATTAACTATGTTTTTCAAGCTTTTATACAGTGACTCCATAACTTAAAAAACTACATATCTACAATAAAGACATGTCCAAATATAAGCTAAAAATTTATTCAATTTTAGAGTATTGCATTCTTCCACTCTTGCATTTTTACTACACAAAAAATTAGAGTTTGACATTTTGGGGTGTGAAATTCTGTCTTCCCCTTCCTATGGTGATTGTGTTCATTCTTCTTTCTCTCCTTTGCATTTCATGACTGGTTTAACAAGAGTTGTGTGTGGATAAAGCAGGAGCTTGGAAAGGCATGGGTTGTCAGAGAATGTGGTTTCCAGGCCCCATTTTATCTCCCATTAGCCATGGAACATTAGGCAAAGCCCCTGACCTCTCCGCGTCTCTAAAAAGACGGTGTTCTTTTTGGCTTCTGAGAGAGCATTTCGTTCTGCAAGTCTCTGGACTCACAGACTCCCCAACAATTCATTCCAGGGGGAGATTTCTCTCACTGAAGGGCACCTCTCTTCCACATTGTGCTCCACCGATGAGATCCAAGTCAAGTGTTTTAATATCATTTGGAATCCTAAAATTTGGCTACTCTTTTCATCGATTCGGCATTAACTATATTCATATCCTAGCATTTTTAAAAAGTCAGTTCTTATTAGGAAATCACTGGCTTATGTAAGAGATAAGTAGCATTCAACAAGAGTTGAATAATTTCATGCATGAGGATGAATGAGACAAATGGCATCTTTTTGCTGAGTTTAATAATGCTGGGTTTAATATAGTTGGGAAGAGGGCAGGATAAAGTCAAGGTTTGTTCTCAGAGCACACTTTGTATTCAGAAAAGAGCTTAAGTTCTATAATATGCATTTTGCATGTCAAAATTTTCAGAGATGCCAAACTCTTCTGAAGTCAACTTGAAGAACAATTTATAAACAATATCATGTGTACACTTCAAGTGTGCAGTTCTTTGAGAGTGCATGAGGTGGAAGTATTAAGATGTGGTCTACTCCTGGGTGTGTGATCTGGGGTCTGCCTCTGGAGATTTGATGTCAGTTTGTAAGCAAAAGGGAACCATTGGAGGTCTGTAAATAAAGAAGCCTGATGGCAGTTGGAGGCTGGACTGGAAGAATAAAGGGTTGAAAGAAGGAACCAGTTTAAAGGGTCTTGTAAGAGACCCTAGTAGGAGGATGTGGAATAGGGAAATGGCAATAAAAGAGGGAGTCATCCTGCAAATCAAAAGGACCTGGTTCAGTTCTGGTCAGGACACATGCCTGGGTTGCAGGCCTGGTCCCATCGGGGTGCATGTGAAAGGCATATAGTTGATATTTCTCTCTCACATGGATGTTTCTCTCCACCTCTTTCTGCCTCCATTCCCCTCCTCTAAAAATACATAAATAAAACATTTTGTAAAAGAGGGAGGGTCCAGAATGGAAATACATTTAAAAGATAGGTTGAGTGACCAGTGGTTGGATATAAAGATTATAGGAGAAGAGAAATTCCAGCACATCTCTTTCTTTCAGGATGCAGCAACAAAACACCAGATTGGATGGCGTGAATTTTACTTCTCACAGTTCTAGAAGCCAAGAAATCCAAGATCAAGGTGCCAGCACATTCAGGGTCTGGTGAGTGCTTGATTCCAGACTCACGGGTAGCACCTTCTCGTGCTGTGCCTTCGTAGGACGCAAGGGCACCTCTCCATGCCCGCTTTTAGAAGGGCACTAATTGCACTCACAGGGGTTCCACCCTCATGACCAAATCACCTCCTGCAGGCTCCATCTCCAAATGCAATAGCACAGGGGTTAGGTTTCAACACGTGAATTCGGGGTGGGGCGCCAACATTCAGTCTACAGCACAGGACAGCCTACAATTTTAAATTACAATATCGCTAATTTTCCCAACTCTCTGATTCCTTTTTATTTCACTTTTCCCTGTCCCCTTTCCTTTTACAGAGTGCAAAGAAAGCCATAAGGCCAGAACAGGGGCTTCAGAATTTGTCTCTATTGGATGGAGGCTTTGACAAATAGACATTTTCACTGTAGCATATAGACATTTTAAAATAAAGCCCAATTTAATAAGATTCCTATGCATATTTGAGTGGCTTTAAGTTCTCTATGTAACTACAATAAGACCAACTTAGCTGGAAATCAGGAAAATGTCACTATTTTGATGGGAGAATGAGTGAAATGCACAATGTGGGGAGGATGGGAAGGAAAACGGGAAAAACCATTGGTGACGTCATGGTTACTGAGTTACATGGTTACATGGTCATCGGCTACTGAGCCGATCCTGTCAGTGATTAGCATGCAGGGATTACCTAGTAAATTGCTCCTGATAAATAGCATTTCTGACGCATTTCATGTCCTAAATTCCTTTTGGCATCTCTTCCTTGATCATATTTTATTAGGTTTGGGAAGCTTTGCAGTCTGCAAGTAGCACATTCCCTGCATGTTTAGGCAGAGAAATGAGAAGAGAAACAAGGAAGACATGAAATAGAAATACAAGGTGTCTCATACCACCCTGGTATAGTTATAATTGTAGTGTACATCTGTGGCACCTTCGCTCTTCACACTCGCTTTCTTGTTTCTTATTAATGACAAGAATGAGTAAGCAATAGCATCACTTTCATTCAACAGATAAAGGAATCAAGTCCCTGAACACGTAGGTCATGTCTAAGATTTTATCATTTATAAGTGGCCTGTCCTCATCTTGACTTTTGCTTTCTTAACTCTTTATTCAGGGTTCTTTATTCCAGTGCATGTATTTTGGGGGGGTATATGTGGCAGATGTCATTAGAGGATTAGTAGAGAAAGACACTGTTCTTTTCCAAATCAATCGCCTTTCCTGTACTCCACCTTGCACCCCTGAAATGCAATGGCAGTGGAGAGTGCCAGGGGAATTTCACCACATTCCATTACCCTCAAACTTTGTGTAAGTTTTCAGCAAGTACAGTCGCTGTGACCGCCACTGTCCTCCATTCAGGAGGAAGTTTGTGGACATATATTCGTTTACTACTTAAGTATCTGGTTGGTCACTAGATTGGTTTCGCACGTCTGATTCTTCCGATACTTGGAAAGTGACGATGGCAGTGAAGAAAGGCTGGAACAGGGATGTAACAATGTGTGCCTTATGTCAACCGTTTTAAGAATGAAATCCTAATGGAAAAGCAGACTCACGAATTCCCCATCTCCATGGTTTCCCAACTATCAAATTAGGGAGTCCCCCCAGTGACGCCTTTTTGTGTCCCAGTCTGGCTTTGTCAAGTGCAGACAGAACTCAGCTGTGCCTTGACCCAGCTGGCTGCTGCTCTGACTTGGTTGGTTCCCTTCGTCTCTCCCCTCTGCTCGGCTGCCCCTTCCCAGAGTTGCTGCCAACAGGCCTCTTGAGCAGTTTGTGGCTCCAGCAGCTCTTGCTTCCCACCGCCTGACCACTCATGTCTCCGTTTCTGTCTTCTGTTCTATCCCAGATTTCCCAATCCGTATGATATTCCCTATCTAGCACATAGCACACACAGGTCTTTGGCTCCATCTAAGTTAGGATTTGCCTCTATTTTTTCAGACACTTGAATCCTATGTTTTGAAATGGCTGTTGGGGAAAGGGTCAGTGGACAATATGGTGCTTTTCCTCTCTTGCACACATCTGACTGTGGGAGGTCTATATCTTAGCTTGGAATGAGGATATCACTTTTCTAAAGGTTGCAGCATGGGCACCATCTTAACCTTCTGGGCACAGGCGGTCTTAACTCCTCTCAGGGCTTGTGCTTATAATTCCTGATCCAGGATTGAAGAGCTCCACCAGGAAGTGTGAATTAGATTCAAGTAATACTACTGGTTGGACTACTGATGGACAAGTCACAGCAGATTTGATCCCAACCCAATAATTTCTGAAAGTATCACCTGAAGGAGAACATCCTGATGCCTCGTCTGGAATACCTTTTCCATGTTAAAATAATGTTATCCACATAATCCATTAAAATAGGGCATGAAATTCTAGTTGGCCATCAAGTACTAGGAGAGACTCAGCTGGGTGAGCAAGCTCCTTCTCATTGACTTAATCTTTTTTTGCAGCCGTGCTCCAGACACCTTGGGACACAGCTGGTACTAACGTGGGAGGGGCAGAGCCTTGAGCATTAGTATCACCTGTTCCACAACAGCTTTTAGCAGTTCAGTCAACTAAAGCTGAAGGAGTCGAATATGAGAAATGCCATGTTTGGGATGACAGGGCCACATCCCAGTGTGGGTAAGTTTGGGCTGGAACCCCATTCTTCATACTGCAACCTCCAGCAATGCCAGCTGGTGGGTGAGTGGGCAAGCCAGGATTGAGAGGAACCAGGGATGGTCACCAAGTGACTGTTGGCACAAGTTATGGTGCAAAGGGCTCTGCCCTCAGCTTAATCTGCACTGTCCTAGATTCTGTTTCAGGGGTGGGTGGCAGGTTAGGAACAGTGAGAGGAGAGCCCAATCAGCAGGTAGCTGCACAGAAGTGGAAGGAGTAGTGAAACTCATTCTCGGTCCGGAAGGTGAATACAAATGGCAGGTACAGCACCTGTGAGAGGAAGAGGGAAAGGTGTGGCAATTGTCAGGACCATAAACAAGAGGTCAGGGCATTATTTGTAGCAGGATTTGAGACCCAATACAGGAATGCATTTTCAGTGTACCAACAGCAGGCCAAGGTTCTTCTCAGGCCCATTAGATGGACTCAGTGAAATAGAACCAAGACAATTCTAGACTATAATTTCTTATGTAAGGTCTTTCTTGGTGGAGCCAGAATCAGTCCCTGGGTGAACTGCTCATCTGATTGAAGAAACTGATTCCTGTGGGAGAAGAGGCTGTGAAAGCCGTGGCAGGGACGACAGGTGCGGTGTGGTGGTGAGAGGTGACCAGTCTTCCTGGATTGCCCAGGACTGAGGGGACTCCTGGGACACAGACTCTGAGTTGTAAAAGTGGGACCATGCTGTTTTAATTGCTAGTCGCCCTATGAGGAGATATATTTGATAGTCTTGATCAAATACCTTCTCAAGTGTTGCTTGTGGTTAAATAAGGCAATAAAAGCTTTTATACAAACTTTGAAATGTGGGATTAGTAGTAGTTTGGTGAGAGACTAATATTAACTTAATTTTTATTGAGATTTGGATTTGAGAATTGAGGAGCAGGATTTTGGAATTGAGAAGCAGATTAGATGTCATTCAATCTCTCGTTGTCTGAGTGATAAAATTGAGATCCTGGGAGATTAGATAAATAACTCAAGTTTGGGCAGCTACTTAAGGGCCTAATATTTCAGTACAAATTCTTTGCATGACCTCATCAGTTTCTTTTTTTTTTGTATCACCAACTGATTCTTCCTTTTTCATGTGGCAAGAACCTTTAAGAGAGTAGATCCTATGAGATCTCATTTTAAGAGGAAAAAACATGATTTTTTGTATCTCTATGAGATGATGAATGTTAACTAAACTTACTGTGTTAATCATTTCACAATACAGTCAAGTATTACCATGTACACCTTAACCTCACACAATGCTGTATGTCAATCATCTATCCCAGTAAATGGTGGAGGGGGAAGAGTCTTCACCACACACAGGCTGGCTGCTCTTTTTTCAGTTAGACTCAGTCAGCCTTCTTCAGAAGGTCATAGTCAAGTCTACTATAGAACATATAAAATCTACTAAGAATATCAGGTTGTAACATTTCTATGCCAAGTGTTACTGTGACTAGTGATAGTATAACTGTCATTACCACCATTACTGTAGTGTAAGGGGAATACAAGACAATGTTTGTTTCAACCCTGATTTCTCGGGTGGATTGTAATGAAGAACACCATGGATTTGAGGAGTCGAGCAGTAATTGTTGGCTGCTACAGAGCTCTGGCGGTCCCCACTGTAAATCTCGGCGATGGATACTCAGCTCTGGGGTCAGTCGATTTAGTCTAGCCTACATGTCGTCATTTGGGTTACTGCCTGGGCTATAAGTCACATTCAAGTCTTGCAGAAGGAAAAGAAATAAAGTTTACTGCACAGTGACCACAGCTTTGACCCCGTAAACTGTTACAATACAAGGGAATTTCCATATCTGAGAGTGAGTGAAAATGACAACTCTTTAAGCTTCTCAGTTTAAAGGAGCAGATCAATTTCAAGTGGAGGGTCAGCCTGTCCTTTTTCATTCCATACAGTGTCAGGTTCACCATGTCTAACATGCCCAGAGTAGCTCCTGGGGGACTGTCTGCCACTGAGGGTCACAGAGAGAAGGATGCTCTGAACAAGTACATGGATAAGATGTGTTCGTACTTTGAAGGTGCTTCGGGTGGTTTCTAGAGGAAAAAGCAGAGCAGATTCTTCACTCTTTAAAATTTACTTTAGAAGACTCTTTTTGAAAAAGCTCCTTGGTATTTCACTTGGCCCCCTTCAAGACTGGATTGAGAATAAATTTGATCTGGGTTAAGAGTTGAAAACATAAATTCAGATTTTGGCTTTTGAGCCTATAAAATTACCAAATTACAGATTAAAAAATTAAATATCATCACTGATGATTTTGTTTTATTAACATGGCACCACGGATTCAATTTGCTTGATTTGGCTGACTCATTTGCTCAAACGACCTTTTGGAATTGAGTAGGCACTATTTTTGTGAGAAAAACTCTCATTATGCTCAGAAAAACTATGAATTTTTGGAATGGTAAAGAAAGAAAATGTGTCCAGAAACAACATATCTGGTACCAAAAGTGTATTTCCCATAACAGCATTGAATGACAAAATGAAATTGATGTTTTAAAACTGAATGGTGCACTCCTATAATTTCAGGGAATATTATTCCAAACCACCTCAGAAGCTCACCTCAGTGTGGTGAGTCTTCAGGCAGGTCTAAATTGTCCCTTGATGCCCAGTAGATGATCTCTCAGGGGGAGTTTTCCCTTTTTAATTTGGTTAATGTCACCTCTATCATGCTCTTATGTAAGCACCAAGTTCAATGTTATATAAGTGGCAATAACCAAGAGTTTCAGGCTTCAGTAGACATACAGCCTATTAAATACAAACTAAGTGAAGTTCATCGCTTTTGCAACTTAATAAGTGTTTAGCTTAAAATAGTTACCTTTTTTTTTTTTTTGGTATAAAAGACCTTGCATGTACTTTCTGAAAACAAAAATTAGCTTCATGAGAAGATCAAATTTAGATGGGTAATAAACCCATACTGGGAACTGGGAGATTGCTTTCTCAGACAGAGTAAGAATTTTTCTTTATAATATATTGTTTTTAATAAAGGAGCAGTCCCTCCATTAACCATTCCAATATTCATGATGAAAAAACATAATAAAACATATCCTATCAGATTAGGAGGTTCTTGGATGAACCTTTGCAAGACGAAGTAGAGCTTCTGAATAAACAAATTATATTACGCAGGGAAATGCCAGCAGGCAACTTTAATTCTAGCTTCTGTC